>CM055269.1:7803575-7859747 GCA_029237695.1 Conchocele bisecta | reverse complement strand
GTCGGAGACAACATGACAATTAACGATATACTCTCGATTATACACAGATCTATTAGACGGCTGGTTATTTAAAATAAAAGATTAGTTCAGTACACCTTCGCCGATATTGTTTTTAGAAAATCAGTAATATTTTCCGTAAATGGTGTTGAAAAGTTGACAAAAATTCTATCACCGTATTTAGTTGTGCCGATATTGTTTTAAAAAAGTCAGTAATTTTTTTCCGTAAATGGTGTTGAAAATTGACAAAATATATAGCCGCATTTCTCCGATATTCGTTTAGAAAATCACCAATATTTTCTGTAAATGGTGTTGACACAAAATGCAGCGTTCACGCTGAATTCAAATAAAATACAAAATAATAATTTAATAAATAGACGCCGATGGCTACTGTGTTTGCGGCCAGTGAATTCTGGTCGTGGTAGCCACAGGCGCAGTTCGAACAGTGTTGTGAGCAGATGGAGGACAAATGTTTGCTGTCCGAAAATTAATTAATTGTGACAGCCAAAAAAAAAAGATTTTGGGACAGTAAAACATTATATGGTATAGACAGTATAGACAGTACCTCAAACTTAAAAAAACAGTAACAAACTGTCTGTGTATATATTACTTAAACTTAAAACATCAGTAACAAACTGTCTGTGTATATATTACTTAAAGACAGACACTTTAATTGTTGGTAAGTTTCTATCAATTTATAGGTGGTATTTTTATTAAAATCATAAAATTGTGAAAATATTAAAAAATATTAAAATCACAAAAATAATATATGGAGAATGAATTTTTTTTTATACACGTCGAGGTTTGAACCCCCCGACCCTTTCGGGAATCGGTAATTAAATCATTGAAGCCGGCGACCTTAACCTCACGACTGTTGCGCCATTTATGACAATCAAAGTTATACAGAAGTGCTACTATCAGTATTACGCCACCATTTGAACGTAATAATTATTAAATTATTTGCAACTCCATCTACAACAATACCGTTACAGAGATACGCTATTGAAACAACATGTATTAGTACCCATAACATAACAAAGTAATGTATCATTATATATCACAGGAGATAGCTTAAAACTATATATTCTAATCATAAACAGAACAATCCGCTTGGCTCGTATGAAAATAGTTCGCGTGATATTGATTATCTCCCTTGCCGAAAGTAGTTCAGTGATTTATTAATTCCAAATAAGACGTGTTTGCGTAATGTGAAAAAAAATATGGACATTCAGGTGACACAAACTGAAACTAAGGATATTCAGCAAGTTCAAATTCAATTTCCTGTGCAAATTAGGGCAGAATAAAAAGAGAAGAATAAATAAGCATAAATGTAAAGTTTCCTACACTACAGTTGTCACTACTATGTCAATTTAACAACATTTACATATTACATTTACGCCCAAAAAAAATCCCACACCCCCTCTCTTCTACATCACCCTGGTCGGCGAATTATTTGCCAAATATTATCCCCCCCCCCTCTCCCCTACATTGCTCTCATATCACAGAGGGTTTGGCTGATTGGGCGACGGAGGGCAAAATATTCGCCGAATATTATCCCCCCCCTCTCCTCTACACCACACTTATATCACAGAGGGTTTGGCTGACTGGGGGGCGGGGGGCAAACTATTCGCCGAATATTATCCCCCCACCCTCTCCTCTACATCACACTCGTATCACAGATGGTTTGGCTGACCCGGAGGGGAGGCAAAATATTCAATTTTTATCCCCCCCCCCCCCACCTCTCATCTACATCACACTATATCCACAGTTTGGGTTTGGCTGACTGGGCGACGGGGAGCAAAATATTCGCCGAATATTATCCCCCCCCCCCTCCCCCCCTCCTCTACAGCACACTCATATGAGAGGGTCTGGCTGACTGGGGCGCAAATTATTCACCAAATTTTTAATCCCCTCCCCTCACCCTCTCTACATCACACTCATATCACAGTTTTGGGCTACGGTTTGGCTGACTGGTGGCAAAATATTCGCCGAATATTATCACCACCCTCTATCTACATCACACTCATATCACAGATTTGCTGACTGGGAAAACGACGGGGGGCAAAATATTCGCCGAATATTATCCCCCCCCTCTCTCTACCTCCACACTCATATCACAGAGGGTTGGCTGACGGGGGGGCGGGGGGCATATTCGCCGATATTATCTGGAACCTCTCCTCTACATCACATCATATCACAGAGGTTTGGCTGACTGGGCAACGGGCGGGGGCAAAATATTCGCCGAATATTATCCACCCCTCTCCTCTACACACACTCATATCACAGAGGGTTTGGCTGACCTGGGGGCGGGGGGCAAAATATTCGCCGAATATTATCCCCCCTGGAACCTCTCCTCTACATCACACTCATATCACAGAGGGTTGGCTGACTGGGCAACGGGCGGGGGGCAAAATATTCGCCGAATATTATCCCACCCCTCTCCTACACAACACTCATATCACAGAGGGTTTGGCTGACTGGGGGGCGGGGGCAAATTATTCGTCGAATATTATCCCCCCCACCTCTCCTCTACACCACTCATCACAGACGGTTTGGAACAGACGGTTTGGCTGACCGGGGGGCGGGAGGCAAATTATTCGCCGCATATCCCCCCACCCTCTCCACTACACCAACACTCATATCACAGAAGGGTTGGCTGACTGGGGGGGGGGGGGGGGGGGGAGGGGGGGGGGGGGGGGGGGGCAAATTATTCGCCAAATATTATCCCCCCCCCCCCCCTCTCCTACATCACTCATATCACAGAGGGTTTGGCTGACGTGGGGGCGGGGGGGGGGGCAAATTATTCTCCGAATATTATCCCCCCCTCCCCACCCGATTTTACAATGAATGGAGGTGGGGGGGAGAATATTTGTGTGGAGGGGAAAATATTCGGCGAATATTTCCCCCCCCCCCCCCCCCCCCCGGGGGGGGGGGGCCCCCCCCCCCCCGTGAATATTCTGGGGGGGGAGAATATTCTGTGACACCGGTACAGACTATTCACCTGTGCATGTGCTAGCATGTGCAACTGACCACTTACAGGTAATTTATACAGGTAAATGATTATATTACATTTCCGTAAATTGTGTTGAAAATATTGTGGCAATATGTGGACCTGTGCATATATGATATGTAGATAAATATAGGACTATTAAAAAACATTCTGGGCTCCAGTAGGGAGCTTATTTATTTTTATGTTTTTTTTTACATTCTTTTTCAATTTTATTGTAACTGACCACTACTTATTACACCAAAGGTAAGTATACGAGGTACATTATTACATTCCGGTAACTTTGTGTTGACAATATTGTGGCAGAAATTTGTGGTTGGACCTGTGCAGATATATGTAGATAAATATAGGACTATTAAAAAACAATTCTGGGCTCAATTCTGGGCTCCAGTAGCAAGCATTATAATTTTTTATTTTTTAAACTTTTTTCTTCATTTTTTTTCTCCAATTTTTGTCTAATAGCATAAGGTCGTAAGTGCTATATACAGACTATTATCATATAATAAAACAATTATTGACTAGTGAGCCATATAATATAATCTGATATTCCATGGCTCACTAGTCAATAATTGTATAATATGTTCGGGCCAGTGAAAATTGCTTTCGGGCCCAGGCTTGAGGTCAAGGCGGGACAAGGCGAGGCATTTGATTCCGCGGAATTTTTGTTTACTTATCTCCCTTTGTTGTTTCATGCTCTGATTTCGTATCCAGAGCATAACTCGAACACCCTTTGGAATATTTTTATGCCCCACCACGATAGTGGAGGGGGCATTTAGTGTTACCCTTGTCCGTCCGTCCGTCCGTCCGTCCGTCCGTCCGCACACACGAATGGGTACTTGTTGTAAGCGTACAGGGATCTTATTGGGTAGGGTTAGGATAGTGTTGGGTACTCTTGTTGGGTATTTTTATACAGTAAAAACCCAACTATTCATTCGTAGGAACGTGCGTCCCGTCCTCCCGTCCGTCCGTCACAAAACTTTAACACCAGGGTAAATGTCTCATAATTTCTTCATCCTTCGACCGATCTGCTTCATATTTCATATACACATCACTCTGATGGTTCACTACCGCCCTGTGCCAAATCCACGTTCGTCCTGCCCCCGCCAAGCCCAGGGTCAAGGTCACATACTTGGTGCTTCAAAAACTTTAACGCTAGGTTAATATCTTATAATTTCTGTTTTCTTTCACGGATCAGCTTCATATTTCATATACACATTGCTCTAATGGTCCTCTACCACCCTGCGCCAAATTCACGTTCGTCCTGCCCCCGCCAAGCCCAGGGTCAAGGTTACATACTTGGTGCTTCAAAAACTTTAACGCTCAGGTAAATATCTTATAATTTCTGTTTTCTTTCACGGATCAGCTTCATATTTCATATACGCATTGCTCTAATGGTCCTCTACCGCCCTGTGCCAAGTCCACGTTCGTCCTGTCCCCGCCAAGCTCAGGGTAAAGGTCACATACTTAGTGCTTCAAAAACTTTAACGCTCGGCTAAATATCTTATAATTTCTGTTTTCTTTCATGGATCATCTTCATATTTCATATACGCATTGCTCTAATGGTCCTCTACTGCCCTGTGCCAAATCCACGTTCGTCCTGCCTCCGCCAAGCCCAGTCAAGGTCACCATACTTGGTGCTTTCAAAAACTTTAAAAACGCTCATGTAAAAGAAAATTTTGACTTGGAATTTGGCCTCATTTTATTATCAAAAGCGATATGTGGGACATCCGTGTTCTAATGAACACATTTTCTAGTTTATTAAACATTTCACTACATGCATAGAAATGACTCAAAGGTGTGTCGCACGTAAGAATGACAACTCTTGCGTCGTTAATTTCTTAGTTATCTCCCTTTGTTGTTTCGTGCACTGATTTCGTGTCCAGAGCATAACTCGAACACCCTTTGGAATGTTTTCATGAAACTTCACACATGCATAGACCACGACCCTAAAGGTGTGTCACGCAAGAATGACAACTCTTGCATCACTAATTTTTTAGTTATCTCCCTTTGTTTTTTCCGTCACAGATTTTGTCTCCGGAGCATAACTCGAACACCCTTTTTTCAAACTACTTGTGTATCTGGGGAGGGGGATACACATGCGCTTGTCGACAAGCGTCCATTTCTAGTTATTTCGGAAATTCTCCATTTATCACTAGGTGAATTACTTATTACAGTTTGGCAGATGGACTAAAGACACTGTATCTCAGATATGTGCAGTAAGAGATTAAAATCATGATACTCATTTATTTTAAAAAAGGGTTGTATACGTTTACAGTTTGATAAATTCCCTGTGCATTTAATCGGGCTCAAAATCTAAACATATGTAGGGTACGATGTCTGACGTAACTTAGCTACTAAATAATATACTTAATAAGGAGTGTCAGTCATTGCAGCCCACCAAAGTAACCATTTACATGAAACAAAGGATTGTATAGAAAAATAACACACCCCACCCACCAACACCTAACACGTTTACGGTACATACTACAGATATAAATCACAGCACAACTCTTTATTGCAAACAGCGTAAACCCTGAGCAGACTGCAATAGCAAAGGCATGACATATCACATGTATTCAATCGACAACCTCTTACCAATAATATCAAATTAGTAACTAAATATAATTTCATGTAAGTGAAAAACTATAAAGATCATTAGATTACTAAATTAATGCATTCAAGATGGCGTTGCCGGTCGGAATGCCTGGTGCGTGAAACGGATTAGTGGATGGACATGCAATGGGGCGTGATATAGGTCATTTTAGCATTCACACACTATGTACATACATACATTTACATTCCTTCATACTCCTGATTTTGAAACTCAAAGAATATTTTAAAATAATTATTGCTTCTATTTACAGGTGATATTCATGGACAGTACACAGATCTGATGCGATTGTTTGAATATGGTGGATTCCCTCCAGAATCAAATTATTTATTTCTTGGTGACTATGTAGACAGAGGCAAACAATCATTGGAAACAATATGTTTGTTGTTGGCTTACAAAATTAAATACCCAGAGAACTTTTTCCTGTTACGTGGCAACCATGAATGTGCGAGCATTAATAGGATCTATGGATTTTTTGATGAGTGTAAGTATCTGTTTGTCACTTGATACAGAGCTCCAGTTAAGGTGCGTAATTTGGGGACAAATTTCTTATTTCTCTATAAAAAATGGTATGTTGAGAGTGCTTTAGAATCGTCTCAATGAGACGATTCTAAAGGACTCCCAACTTGCCATTTTTGGTGAAGAAATAAGAAAATTTCACCACAAATTGAACAAATTACGCAGCTTCACTTGAGCTATGTTGATATTGTTCCACACATGCTACATGTAGCACATACTTACCCCTGTGACTACAGTTCTACATTTGTATGTACTCTGAAAACATTGTGGTGTGGATAAAGTCGCCACCCTGCAAAGCTCCAGATAAGCTGTGTGTCTAAAGCGTACTACATCTCATGATTTCAAAATCATTGCGTATTTTACAAATGGATTATTGATTTTCTTCATTTCTAAATAGGGAATAAATGGTAAAAAAAAAATTACACATTTAAACATTCACTTATTTGAGCTGTAAACAGCTCAACTAAGTGAATTTTCAACTTTATGACAGTATTTTCACTACTCAATTTGAAAATCAATGCGTATTTCACATTGCCGTGCTTATTGTGTACTCCCACTTTTGATAATCAATGCGCATTCAGCTAAACTAATATCTGCAGCTCTGACCCTACCTGTCTGTCGGAGATTTATGTTAACATTTTTGACTACCTACTATCTCAGTTACCGTTAGTTGGGTTAGTTTGAAACTTCATATAAATATATTTGTCATCATCCCTATTTTCATTCTATAGCCCACCCATGCAGCCCCCATGCTCACAGTTAAGGTCGAATATCTTAGCAAGAAATGTGTGTTAACGTTTTGGTTTATTCATCCATCAGTTACTGATTCTTTGTTTTATTCCCCAGCATATAATGTATGACAAACTGTATGTAGTTTTAATAATTTCACCTGTCTTAATCCATTTATAACATTGTATTCAAGATTTTCTGCGCCACCAAGATAGTGAAATTTATGCTTGGACACATCATCATGGGTTCATATCTCCTTACTTACGTAAACATGCAGTCTCGAATTAGTGTTGCTTCTAACAAAATAATTTTTTATAGTCATTGGCTATTGTTACAAATTATGAATTTCTATGGGTAAATCATACTGCATTACCTGGCAGAATGAAGTAGTTTATCCTGTGAGTATGTGCCGTGAAACACGGTGCCGTGAAATATTTTTGATATCCTGTCAATACGACCTAATCACTGCGTATGCATATGTGCGGTTGTCATACTAGTCGATTCTCCGATTTTGAGGATGCGGCTGGGTTTATTTTTGTTGCATTTTAAAGCTATTTGTAGGTGTTGACGGATAAATAGAATAGTTGGTTAGTGCCGTGAATGGGAAGAAATATCTGGCAAGGCTTAGGAAACGGGGATGGGCGAGGCTTCTATATTTGCACAAGATTTATGAAGGAAAATTATAGAAATATTGCAGCAAACTCTGCACTCTTTAGGAAGAATATGGTACAAAATTATGGTTTGTATCAACACAAAAGTTTTCATCTCAATTCTCAAGAAATACCATTTAATTATGTTGTTTATTTTTCCAGGCAAACGGAGATACAATGTGAAGTTATGGAAGACATTTACAGATTGCTTCAACTGTTTACCAATTGCAGCTATCATTGATGAGAAAATATTCTGCTGCCATGGAGGTATGAACAATTTCATTATAAATTGGCCATATTTAGCACATCTTCATTTGTTTAATCTAGACGTTAGTAACTTGCACATGTCATTCAGGGATTCCGCTGGGGAAAATAAAAAAATCTCCACTTCAAAGAAAATAAAACGATTGGCGATAAAAAATTACAATTTTCAAGAAAAAAAATCTTTTTTTTTCTCTTTTTTTTCTTCGAAAATTGTAATTTTTTATCGCCAATTGTTTATTTTTATCGCCAATTGCGAAAGTGCCGATCGTCAGCGGAATCCCTGGTCATTGGCACAATGTCAACTTTACTGTTGTATCCAGAGCTCCAGATACGGCGCTTATTGGCATATTTTACGCATTTATTTTTTTGCTGAATACGCATTGATTATCAACTGTGGGAGTACAAAATACTAACAGCAATGTGAAAATACGCATTTATTTTCAAATTGAGTTGTGAAAATATTGTAATAAAGTTGAAAATTTACATAGTTCAGCTGCAAAAAGCAAACAAAGTGAATAAGTAATAATACACTCAAATAAGTGAATGTTTAAAAAAAATTTGATCATTTGTTCCTTATTTAATAATGAAGAAAATCAATAATCCATTTGTAAATATAAAATGTGCATTTAATTTGAAATTGAGGAGGGGGGGGGGGTACAATACTCTTTAGACACAAAGCTTATCTGGAGCTCTGGTATCTCGCTCTGCTTGAAGCAGTTACAGTAGTTTCTCTCACATCCACTCACAGAGCTCCAGATAAGCTGCGTATTTGCTTAAATACCCAATTAAAATTGCCAAAAACCCAATTGAAATCAGAAGTAGCGAGTATCAAAAATCAATAAAAAATGTGTGGCACCTTTATCATGCTGCAGAAAGCAATAAACAGACCACACATATAGCATATTTTTCTTAGTTTCAATGAAAACACATCTTGGTATTTCATTAAAATTGTCTCCAAGGAGACAATTCTAATGAAATGCCAAGACATGTTTTCATTTTGTCTGTTGATGTGTAAACAGTAGTGTGATTTTATTTTACCCAATTAAATTTTGGAAATACACAATTGCTTCAGACATGATGGAGTGACAATACTCAATTACTAATTCCTTATTATGGGGCCCTGCACTCATATGCATGTTTTCATAAACTATTTATTGTACCATGCCGCATGATGGAGGACATGCATATCTTAATGATGAATCCATCCTTACTGGGATTCACTCCAGGGTCCAAGTGATTTGGTGTTGTAAGGGTGCCTGGCACCAGATCGGGGCACTATTCCCCCAATATAGTTCTATACCGTCTGTTGAATGGACCAAAAAACTCAATCAATCAATATTGTACACTGATTACAAAAAAACCATGTCAGCTTTGAATAATATATTAATTAATTTATGCTACTCTTGAAAATTATATTAACTAGATACATTAAAGGTACATGCCCACTCAGTTTGGCACAAAATGTTCTTTATATCAGAGACATCACCGGAGACATTTTCTGACGAAATAAACATTCATTCACCATTACCCCACATATTAATTGGCATTATGTATTATACATTTTATATCAGACGAAAATGTCCACACTGATACCAGGGGCGATAACCGTATTTCATTAAAATGTTAACAGACATTACTATTTATTCTCTGTATTTATTTTTTGGTATAAACATATTTTATTAAATAATAATTACATCATTTTCGGTGTACAAGCTGTGTAAAGCTTAAGGGGATTGGAACGAAAGATTGCTATTTATTTTTTGATGTACAATGACACTGTACTTTGTGATCTGTCTATTAAATATTATTTTTTCAGGTGACACATTTAATTAGAATAAATAATTAAAAAAATTCACGCCTCATTGTCACACCTGCTTTAGCAGAGGCGCGACTATAGTCGGCGCTTTTTCCGTCTTCCGCGGCGTCCGTTTTTTTTGTAAGGCAAATATCTCTTTAACCCCTTGCCAGACTTTCATAATATTTCACATCAATGTTTGTCTAGGGATGATGCTTCATTACGCTCACCCCCACATCCAAATTGTGAAGGTCAAGGTCATTTATTTACTTTTAATGTTCACCGGTTTTGTAACAGAAATGCATTAAAGTTATTGTTTTTTCACAATATCTCTTTAACCCCTTGCCAAACTTTGATAATATTTCACATCAATGTTTGTCTAGGGATGATGCTTCATTACGCAGACGCCCACATCCAAATTCTCAAGGTCAAGGTCATTTATTTACTTTTAATGTTCACCGGTTTTGTAACAGAAATGCGTTGAAGTTATTGTTTTTTCACAATATCTCTTTAACCCCTTTCCAGACTTTGATAATATTTCACATCAATGTTTGTCTACGGATGATGCTTCATTGCGCACACCCCCACATCCAAATTCTCAAGGTCAAGGTCATTTATTTACTTGTAATGTTCACGGTCAAATGCCTCGGCAGGCGTGATATCGTTTCCGTGGCGGAATTCTTATTTTCATACGAAATTATCCTGATACCAACGTGCGTCACTATCAGTAAAATAAATATTACTAACTGATTTTATCTGTATAGCGGGCACTCGTAATTTTTAAAACTTGTGGAATAGTGACACAATTATACACTTATTTTATTCCTATAAAGAACAGTTTGTGCCTACTGAGTGGGCATGTACCTTTAACCCGTTCAATCATCTAGTAGTATTTGCAAACAGTGTAGATCCTGATGAGCCTGCTCGTGACGCGCCTTCTCATCAGGATCTGCAGTAATTTTAACATTATAAAAAAACCTTTGTACAGATCAATTATCATGCATATGGACTAGTCTGAAAATCATTTTGTGACAAATGGATTGGTCGGAAAATTTACATATTAAAATCCATTCCAGTTATGTAGGATTGAAAGGGTTAATAATTCCAGCACAAACATATTTACACAATTCCCTAACATTTGATTGGCCCGTAGCAAGTCTCTGTCCAAAAATTTGTATCCCAGTAAACTCCCATGCCAAACTACTTTCCGTAGCCGTGAGGCGCAGTTAAAATAATTCTTAAGAAAACGGAAAATAAACACATTTTCTTGATGAATTTATTTCAAATGCTGGAATTATAAGGAATGAATGGCCTTTTTGTGGAATTTATCGGGGATATAAACTTGGAAAAGTCGCGGGAATACTGGACGAGGCCTTCCGGCCTTCGTCCAGTATTCCCGCGACTTTTCCAAGTTTATACCCCGATAAATTCCACAAAAAGACCATTCATTCCTATAATGAACACGGGGTTCAATCTAGGATTCCAGTATTTGCGGCCACTGGCCCATCCATATTTTAAAAAGGGGCCACTCACAGAAGTACATGTATACGTCTTTTTCGTCGGAAAATTATCTATGTTGGTATAATTCTTACCCATACATGTACACCGCATTTATGCCAGATTTTTGTAATACAATGAAAATACATTGTTAAGTTTAAAATTATGAATCGTGTTGTAAAGCATGTTCAAGCATGATATTGAACTATTAACCCTCATCTTTATACAAAGTATGTCGAGGGGTAAATTGTTTTCATAATTCCGTCCGTTTGTCCGTCCGTTCACGTTAAAGTTTTTGGATACCCATTATCTCTGTAACTGTAAATCGGATTGACTTCAACCTTCATTTACTTGCTTATCATCATCCATATTTTCATTCCATACCACACCCATGCGGCCTTCATGTCCAAGGTCAAGGTCAAATTACTTAGAAATTTGTGTACATTAGATTTGCGTTAAAAGTTTTTGGGTACCCATTATCTCTGCAAAATCAGATTGATTTCCAACTTCATATACAGTCGAGCACTAGTATTTCGAATATCAGTATCTCAATGATATCCCCTCTCTCAATGATTCACTAAAGTCCCGAATTATATCCTTATTTCGCTATCGATCACATAAATGCATGGATAAATCGCTTAAGTGCATGGCTGCCAAGATCGATTTGGTTGACACTAATTATCAAAACCTATTATGAAAGAAAACAAAATAAATTCACACCTACATCCGGTTGTTTGCTTAATTGGCCCACCTGGATGTATTTGTGTGTTTGACACGATTCATTAAGCACATCACGCTGGTCATTTAAGCAATTCACTGAGACGCCACCTTGTAATGTTGATTAGTTTACTGTCTTTACTGCCATTAGTTAATTTGGTGATTGTTTACTCATGGTGTAATGGGTAATATGATTTCATATTTTTTCATCGCTATCTCAAACCTAGTCTTATCTGAACTATATGGGTGATCTCCCTTCGACTTCAAGATACTGGTGCTCGACTGTACTTCCTTATCATCATCCATATTTTCATTCCATACCACACCCATGCGGCCTTCATGTCCATGGTCAAGGTCAAATTACTTAAAGATTTGCGTTAAAGTTTTTTAAATATCAAAATCATGGGCCAATGAGGCCCCTCACTATTTATTTTTGGGGCCATTCATAACAAATAGGGGCCTTAACATATAGACGGTTAGTGCTCTTCGCAATTTTTACTGAAATCCGCTATACTGGTACTCACCTACTACATGTACGTGTGAATTTCAGGTTTGTCCCCAGACCTCCAGTCGATGGAGCAGATCCGACGGATAATGCGGCCGACCGATGTGCCCGACACCGGCCTACTCTGTGATCTGCTCTGGTCAGACCCCGACAAGGACGTGCAGGGCTGGGGTGAGAATGACCGGGGCGTGTCCTTCACATTCGGGGCTGATGTCGTCAGCAAGTTCCTCAACCGACATGATCTGGATCTGATCTGTCGAGCACATCAGGTATGTTCTGGTGGTGCGGTGTGAGGTGATTATATAATGATCACATACACAGGGTTTATAAACATGGGTAAATATCACATTCCAAGAATGGTAAAATGGTTGCAATTATTTGCAACTATTTTACCATCCCTGCTGTCTTACTGTAACCTGTGGACGAAAATCGATACACTACAGATTTGACGCCGACAATTTCTTGTAGGAGCATAACTTGAATACTCTTGAACGCCAACTCTTGTCTTACTCTATTTCAAGTTATCTTGCTTTATTATGCCCCCGCCACCGAATGGGTTGGGGGCATATAGTGTTACCGGCGTCCGTACGTACGTACGTTAACGCTCGGGTAAATGACTTATAATTTCTGTTTCCTTGCTCGGATCTGCTTCACATTTCACACACGCATTGCTCCAATGGTCCTCTGCCACCCTGTGACAAATCCACATTCGTCCCACCCCCGCTAAGCCCAGGGTCAAGGTCACAGACTTGGTGCGTTCGAAACCTTAACGCTCGGGTAAATGGCTTATAATTTCTGTTTCCTTGCTCAGATCTGCTTCACATTTCACACATGCATTGCTCCAATGGTCCTCTACCGCTCTGTGACAAAGCCACATTCGTCCCGCCCCCGCTATGCCCAGGGTCAAGGTCACAGACTTGGTGCGTTTGAAACCTTAACGCTCGGGTAAATGGCTTATAATTTCTGTTTCCTTGCTCAGATCTGCTTCACATTTCACACATGCATTGTTCCAATGGTCCTCTACCGCTCTGTGACAAATCCACATTCGTCCCGCCCCCGCTATGCCCAGGGTCAAGGTCACAGACTTGGTGCGTTTGAAACCTTAACGCTCGGGTAAATGGCTTATAATTTCTGTTTCCTTGCTCGGATCTGCTTCACATTTCACACACACATTGCTCCAATGGTCCTCTACCGCCCTGTGACAAATCCACATTCGTCCCACCCCCGCTAAGCCCAGGGTCAAGGTCACAGACTTGGTGCGTTCGAAACCTTAACGCTCGGGTAAATGGCTTATAATCAAATATGCCTCGTTTTCTTTGGCTGCCAGCGGGGGCATTCGTGTGCCGACAGGCCACATTTCTAGTTTTTTAATGGACTGATATATGTTTACTTCATACTTACTTATTTTCACATGTGCTTTATGTAACCTGTGTCAAGCAGCCACCTTCCTTAACCCTTTGAAGCCGAGAACCTGCTATAGCGGTATTTGCAAACAGTGCAGATCCAGATGAGCCGGCTCGTGACGAGCTGTCTCATCTGGACCTGCACTTTTTGTAAGCATTTTTGTCGAGCCCGCTTGCGGAAAGCGGGACAGTGATTACAATGACGTCCGTCTGTCCAAAATCTGCGTTAAAGTTTTTAAATACCTTATATCTCTGCAGTCCTAAGTCACATTGACTTGAAACTTCATATGCTTATTAGTCATCATCCATATATTCATGCTGTATCCCACTCATGCGGCCCCTGTACCCAAGGTCAAGGTCAAATGACTTAGAAGTTTGCGTTAAATTTTGGTCAAAATTTGCGTTAAAGTTTTCAAGTTACCTACTATCTCTGTAACCGTAAGACGGATTTGCTTGAAACTTTGTATGCGTATTGGTCATCATTCATATATTCATTCTGTGTCCCACTCATGCGGCCCCTATGCCCCTATGTCAAGGTCAAATGACTTAGAAGTTTGCGTTAAAGTTTCTGTCAAAATTTGCGTTAAAGTTTTCACACACCTACTATCTCTGTAACCGTAAGTCAGATTTGCTTGAAACTTTGTATGCTTATTGGACATCATCCATATAATCATTCTGTGTCCCACTCATGCGGCCCCTGTGCCCCAAGGTCAAGGCCAAATGACTTAGAAGTTTGCGTTATTATAAAATCTCCCTGAAAGTTTTTACATATATCTTATATCTCCACAATTGTGACTCCAATTTACTTCCAACTTTCAATACTTTTCATCATCCATATTTTCATTCAATAGCCTGCCCATGTGGTCCACATGCCGAAGGTCAAGGTCAAATGACTTTGTTTTTTACATACCTTATATCTCCACAACACTTACTCCGATTTATTTCCAACATCCAATACTTCTTATTCATCATCCATATGTTCATTCTATAGCCTGCCCATTTGGTCCACATGCCCAAAGGTCAAGGTCAAATGACTTTGAAATTTGTGTTAAAGTTTTTACATACCTTATATCTCCACAACAGTACTCTGATTTACTTCAAACTGCAAATAATTCTTTATTATCATCCTTATTTTCATTCTATAGCCCACCCATGCGGCCCACATGCCTAAGATCAAGGTCAAATGACTTTAAAATTTGTGTTAAAGTTTTTACATACCTTATATCTCCACAACCCATAATTCAAACTTCAAATAAATACACTCTGAGACCATCAAATGCTTCGGTGGGCTCGACATGCGGGCCGCGGCCATCTGGTTCATATTTTTAGAACTAAAACATCCCCTTTTCATAAATGGACTAACTAGTCGCACAATCATTTTGTGACAATTGGATTGGTTGCAAAATTAGCATATCAAAATCCATTCCGGTTACTTAGGGGTGAAAGGGTTAAGTAGCACAGCTTGGTTCAACATCAGGCTGGTTGCTTAATGTATGATGCACTGTACAATTATTACTGCGACTTAAAATTGCTAGATCATCAATTCAGACATTAGTGAAAAGTATGACGTAAAAGAAAACACCCAAACTTTTGTGTGCCTTACAGGTTGTGGAAGATGGCTACGAATTCTTTGCGAAGCGACAGTTGGTCACTTTATTCTCGGCCCCCAACTACTGTGGGGAGTTTGACAACGCAGGAGGCATGATGTCCGTTGATGAAACACTCATGTGCTCTTTTCAGGTAAGGGTCACACTATATACATTATTTGGGCCGCCAGCAGATAAAACGGTGCTTGGGACACGTGTAACCAAGGTGAACCTTGGTCGTCATTTTGCACCATACAGTTTATAGACTGATCAAGACTTCAGGAACACATGTAAAATCATCTTTACTGAATGGTGTCCACTGGACACTATTCAGTAAAGATGAGTTTACATGTGTTCCTGTCCAGTGTAAAAGTTTCAAGATGTCCTCATTTCTGAAAAGCTTTCCTACGATTTTAATGTTGAACAGAATTCAGTACGTAGCTAGGCTTTAGTGACAGTCAATAACACACTAACATAGCTGGTGGTTGAGCCACCAGCTATTTCAGTGTGTAATTAACGTTCATCAAAGTGGTACATTTAGATTCATGAGCTGCCAGGTACGATATCCCAACTACAGAGTCACAGGGCTCTCTTGGAGAACTTTGCTTTCTTGTGTTGATAGAA
This sequence comes from Conchocele bisecta, assembly GCA_029237695.1. Lineage (NCBI taxonomy): Eukaryota > Metazoa > Mollusca > Bivalvia > Lucinida > Thyasiridae > Conchocele > Conchocele bisecta. The sequence goes on along the minus strand of CM055269.1, from coordinate 7,843,843 downwards.
AATTGATGCGCTATATAAGTTTATAAAAATCCATAAGAATATTGTTATGCCACAATCGGGGTGTCTGGGGTGCATTATTATTTGCACCTGTATCTCCACTGTTTGTATTCATGATGCCACTTTACTTCGGTCGTACATCACATCCCAAATTTGTGTAATATGCACGGTGAAGCATCCGCGTGTTGAACACAGTTCAAAACAGCAGGGATTCTGCTGGCGATCGCCACTATTGCAATTGGCGATACATAATTACAATTTTTGATTATTATTTTTTTAAATTTTAATTTTTCATATTTTTTTTAAGTCGCGATTTTTTTTTTCCCCAGCGGAATCCCTGAAACAGGTACTTTAGCGTGTCTTGGATGGTAAAATATTGTTTGTATATATAGGTAGTCGAAACGCCTTTCTCAACAATGTTTAGAAAAGTGCTTCATGTGTATATACAAACAATGATTGACCATCTATTAAAAGTACCTGTGCCTTTACTGATGGTCATACAGTGGAGCCTCTCTAAACCGGACACCAGGAATACATATGTGATCTTATTTGTGTGGGTTTCTTGGTCATTTAACTCGGGTGACAAAGCCTGTTCATGATCGCATAGCACACACACGTCTCAGAATGGTCATATACTTGATTTTCAGCAAAACCATGCGAGGTCCTCGGGTGTCCGGTTTAGAGAGGTTTCACTGTATAGGTGGCGGTGACTGGAGAATGGGGCTTATGGGTTTTTGCGATCAGTGTAGCTCCTGATCAGGATCTGCACTGTTCGCCATTCCATCTAAGAAGATCATTATCAGGCTACAGTGTGTGCTATTTGATCGTGTAGCTCCTGATCAGGATCTGCACTGTTCGCCATTCCATCTAAGAAGATCATTATCAGGCTACAGTGTGTGCTATTTGATCGTGTAGCTCCTGATCAGGATCTGCACTGTTCGCCATTCCATCTAAGAAGATCATTATCAGGCTACAGTGTGTGCTATTTGATCAGGAGCTACACTGGTTACAAATCTCATAAGCCCCATTTCTCCAGTCACAGCCACATAATTGATTTGGTTTTCCAGATCCTGAAGCCATCGGAGAAGAAAGCGAAGTACCAGTACGGTGGGATGAACTCTGGGCGTCCCGTCACCCCACCCCGGGGCCCCCAGAAGAAGAAGGTTTGATGGGCATGGCTGCCGTCTACATCACTTACACTGTTTGTATGGGCGAGAAAATGTCAGTGGCAATGACACTTGTCTGTGGCGCACCTTGAGAAAAATGGGCCATATGCATTTCCAACCAGTGTACACCCAGACCAGTATGTGTAGCCTGGGTGTCGTTTGAAGTGGATGTTGTATGTAGCCTGGGTGTCGTTTGAAGTGGATGTTGTATCTGATGCAATTGAACAATACAGATACTTATCAGGTTGGAGATTGAGAAATTCACGGGTGAAACCACTTTTTGTCATGTTGCGTCACATGTCTGATCAACTGTAGGATTTGTCCAGTGTAACCGCAGCACACAGATATACGTTAACACTGTTGTAATAGGAAATTCAGTTTGTCACTCACTTCTTATAGAGCAGGTAATCTGCTTTTGTTATTTGATTAACATCTGAGCAATGTGTTCTTCATACAAGATAATATGACCATATTATACATGTACTATCTGCAGTGTTTTCCATAAACCTTTCCACACTTCAAATCTTTGCCAAATGAATGAGACATTAAATGCTTTCTGTTCCTATATTTTACCTTCTTTACACAAGTCGAGCAATTATCACTCCGCTTTGTGGAAATATGGAGTTAATATCTTATAAAGTAGAATAAATGACTTGGTAAAGTTAATCCATAAAAATATTGTTTTACAAACATGTTTATGGTTGCAAAATTCAGTCAGATGTTGATTAATGTTCAAAATAAGTTTTGTAGATTTAACCCTCACTACGCTGGAGACGAAAATTGTCGTCTGCTGTTTTTCATTTTTGCCTTAATTATTAGCCAAAAAAAATGTGATCGTCTTCAGCATGTGCTTCCAAAATATGTTTTTATCGAGAAATATGGAAAATAAAACATTCCCAGCAGACGACAAAATTCAGCATAGTAATTCAGCATAGTAATTCAGCATAGTAATTCAGCATAGTTAGTAATTCAGCATAGTAATTCAGCATAGTTAGTAATTCAGCATGCATAGTAATTCAGCATAGTTAGTAATTCAGCATAGTAATTCAGCATAGTAATTCAGCATAGTTAGTAATTCAGCATAGTAATTCAGCATAGTAATTCAGCATAGTTAGTAATTCAGCATAGTAATTCAGCATAGTAATTCAGCATAGTAATTCAGCATAGTTAGTAATTCAGCATAGTAATTCAGCATAGTTAGTAATTCAGCATAGTAATTCAGCATAGTTAGTAATTCAGCATAGTAATTCAGCATAGTAATTCAGCATAGTAATTCAGCATAGTTAGTAATTCAGCATAGTAATTCAGCATAGTAATTCAGCATAGTAATTCAGCATAGTTAGTAATTCAGCATAGTAATTCAGCATAGTAAGGGTTAAAGTGTGGCAGCAATACATATCGTCACGTGGATGTATTATACAAGGTGTATGATCACATGGTACTAACAACAACAACAAGTACTGAAACTTAAGAAAAGTACGTATTCTTTTATATTGTCCTTATTACGTAACGGATTTTGATGAAATATGGCACATCAAACGCGTCTTGTTAAGCTGTATTTGGTGGTCTTTGTATTTTCACTCAAACTTATGTCGTTTTTGCGAAGATTCTTCGCAAAAATGACAAGTCTGTGCCGAACTCCATTTACCACCAAATGCGTCTTGTTAAGTTGCATTTGGTGGTCTCTGTATTTTCGCACAAACTTCTGTCGTTTTTGCGAAGAATCGATTTCCGTGTCTCTGACACGGAAATCATCGATTTCCGTGTCTCTGACACGGAAATCGATTCTTCGCAAAAACGACATACGTCTGTTCCAAACTCACTGGACCTCCAAATGCAGGTCATGAAGACGCGTTTGCTGCGCCATATTTCATCAAAATCCATTGCATATTAAAATATCAAATAATACTTACTTTGGAGTGGGCCACGTTGTTGTTGTTGTAACCACGTGATCATGCACCTTGTTATACATGATTATACAAACTTACTTTGTTATCATTTATGAGTTAGTGGACAAATCACACACACCTTAATATTTGTTATTTATAGTTGTTACTTCATGCACACGAGCATATCATTGTATTTGGAACCAATATTGGCTCGGCCTTCATATGTGGCTGTGACTGGAGAAATGGGGCTTATAGGTTTTGTGATCACTATATCCTGATCAAATAGCACACTCGTGCTACATGACAATCTATTCTGCTTGTTAGAAGCACGATGGGTGTTTCATTCATGGAATGCCGAACAGTGCAGATCCTGATCAGACTGTGCGGATGCACAGGCTGATCTGGATCTACACTGGTCACAAAACCCATATGCCCAATTTCTCCAGTCACAGCCACATGTCACTAGTTAACCAAATTTATCTTAACATTTCCGACAAGTGTTTTTCAGCAGATTTAGTTGAAAGAAACCCTGAGCTCGTTCTTATAAAACATGCTGAGCACATACTCCATTGTCATGGTCTAAATTAGGAAGTCTGGTTGGTCGAGGCTGAGCTATGCTCAGCTTCGGCCAATCAAACTGTGATTTAGAGTACAAGTTTGGAGAATATGCTCTGACAGTTTTATAACCACAGCGCCAGTTCTAGCTGCTAGCCACCCGCAAATGCCATATTCCACTTTCATATTATCCGCTTGTTGGAATATTTGATGACCGCTGTTTCGTTCCTTTTGATAATGTGTGTTAGATATTTTATTTTAGTAGTCTACCGCGAACGTCAAAGTTGTGTACTAAATCAATAAACAAACATGAGCTTCTTGTGCGATGTCACGTGCACTCCATTATACACCAAATGTTCGATGGCTCGTAACAATGCTCTCTGTTGCTGTTTTCTTTGTCGTATTTGGGAAGCCAACTGGTAAAAAGGTCCTAATAGCATGTGACCAGTGTAGATCCTGATCATCCTAAAATCTGACAGTCAATAGGCTGATCAAAACATGTTATTCAGGGCTATGAACAATGTTAGAGTGACTGCTATTAACAAGCAATGCCAGAATAGATCATTGTGTAACTACAGGAGTGCGCTAGTCGGCTGACATGTACATCATTCTCTGTACTCAAGATCTGGCAGTTTGATTGGTCGAGACTGAACACAGCTCAGTCTCGACCAATCAAACTTCCTGATTTTGAGCATTAGAGAACAGACGTATATGCTCCGGTCGTTTTATAAGTGCACATCCAGAGAAGATTTGCTTGTCACAAATGCCATAAGCCCCATTACTCCAGTTACAGCCGGAAATGTTGCTATGACTGGAGAAATGGGGCTTATAGGTTTTGCGACCAGTGTAGATCCAGATCAGCCTGTGCATCCGCAGTCTGATCAGTATCTGCACTGTTCACCATTCCATCAGACACACGATCATGCTTGTAACGAGCAATATAGATCAATAATTCCAGCACAAAAATATTTTCACAATTCCCTAACATTTGATTGGCCCGTAGCAAGTCTCTGTCCAAAATTTATATCCCAGTAAACTCCCACGCCGAACTACTTTCCGTAACCGTGAGGCGCAGTTAAAATAATTCTTAAGAAAACGGAAAATAAACACATTTTCTTGATGAATTTATTTCAAATGCTGGAATTATAAGGAATGAATAGCCTTTTTGTTGAATTTATCGGGATATAAACTTGGAAAAGTCGCGGGAATACTGGACGAGGCCTTCCGGCCTTCGTCCAGTATTCCCGCGACTTTTCCAAGTTTATACCCCGATAAATTCCACAAAAAGGCCATTCATTCCAATATTATCAGGCTTCAGGAGTGTACTATTTGATCCGGATCTATGTAGGTCACAAATGCCATAAGCCCCATTTCTTCAATCATGGCCTCATTTGGGACACGCCATGTGATTTTGTACCTTCGGACAACAGCATAATTTCATAAATATGTTTACAAAATTTTCAATATTTTTCATAAATAAAGTCAAAAGTTGACTTTCAGCATACATTCCGCATGTCAACTTTTGGTGCCATTTAAAGAAAGTATTGTACATTTTGTAAATGTATTGCATGAAATTACGCATAAGTCAGAAGGCACAAAATCACATGGCATGTCTCATTTGTGAGTTGCTCCTGTGTGTTGTAGTGTTGCCATCTGTACACTATGTATCGCTGCCCGCTGAAGATCTTGGGGCCGTTTCACTAAATTTTGTACGACTAAAATGTTTGTAAGTGCAAAATTATGATAGTCCGTAAATTTCACATTAGCAATTTCACATCCATCAATTGAAATTTCCAGACGATCCTAAATTTGCACTTACGAACATTTTAGTCGTACGAAGTTTAGTGAAATGGGCCCCAGGCGACTATTTCACCAAAATTGCAAAGTATAGTTATCTTACTAAGTACACTTTGAGGGAGAAATTTTCAATTTAATGATTTATTAATTTTTATTAAACTGAATTTATTACTTTATTACAGCCATTTGGCTGTGATAATGTAATAAATTCAGTATAATAATTCTGCATACTTTTAATCATCAAATATAAACAGTCGTTAGTTCTATATGAAATAATGCATTTCGGGAAAAATAAATGATTACTCCATCAAAGTATACTTAGCTAGATAAGTATGCTTAGCAATTTTTGTGAAATCGGCTACTGGCACCATCTGTGTGACTTGTGGTTATAATTATGTTGTCGTGCTGTAAATCAATTGCTGCTGATAAATGTATACTTGTGACCAGTGTAGACCCAGATCAGCCTGCGCATTCGCACGGTCTGATCAGGGTCTACACTGTTCAATATTACATCTGTTCTAAGTAACCGTGTGTGTGCGTACACACGCCTTATCACATTTAATATTATTTTTCCACACAATTGTGATAATTAACTTTCTGAGAATGTTCTCAAACTCTGTACTCAAAATCAAGTAGTTTGATTGCCTGAGCATGAGCACAACTCAGCCTCAACCAATCAAACTGCTTGACTTTGAGTGAGATATGATATTCGAATACAGACTGTTTAATAATCTTGAACCAGATCATTGCATGTAAGCTAGTGGTCTTAGTTATATAACATTCTGACTATCTTTTCGAAAGTCTCATTCAGGCAGTTTGTTTGGCCAAGACTAAGCACAGATCAGCCTCAACCAATCAAATCGTATGTGACAAGATTGAACATGAATACAAGATTGGAGTGTGATGAGAGGTTTTTCATAGATCTGCTTTAAAGTTTGTTATATGTTATCATTTATATAAAGTTGTGTCAATGTGACTGCGGCAGCATAACAGAAGTGATCAAGCGTATTTTCTCCTACACTGGTGCTTGTGTATGGAATATGAGACACGCCGTGTGATTTTTTACCCAAGAACATGTGTGATTTGTCATGACATACATTTACAGAGAAACTGTGATATGTCATTTACGGAAAATATCGTAAATTTTGTAAATATTTTTCATGAGATATCGCACATGTTCTTGGGTACTAAATCACTTGGCGTGTCTCGTATTAACGGTACATGTACATGCCCACTCAGTAAGCACAAAATGTTCTTTATAGGAGTTAAATAAGTGTATAATTGTGTCACTATTCCACCAATTCTAAAAATTACGAGTGCACACTGTACAGATTTAATCTTTTAGTAATACATGTATATATTTTACTGATAGTGACTCGCGGCGGTATCAGGCTATTTTCATATGCAAATGAAGCATCATAGTTTTTAATTATTTATACTAATTAAATGTGTCACCTGAAATATTTTCGACAGATTATAAAGTATGATCATTGCACATCAAATAATAAATACAGGGAATAAATAGTAATGTCTGTTTACATTTTAAGGAAACGCGGTTATCGCCCCTGATATCATTGTGGAAATTTACGTCTGATATACAATGTATCATAATGTCAATCAATACATGGGATAATGCTGAATGAATGTTTATTTTGCCAGAAAATGTCTCCGATGATGTATCTGATATAAAGAACATTTTGTGCCTACTGAGTGGGCATGTACCTTTAAGTGTATGAATATTTTTTTACTGTTATTGTACTAAACTGAGATGCTGTCCCTGAATTGAGCCAACCTGTGATTGTCGATAGCAGTTGGCCCAAAAATTAGATGACAATCACTGTATCACAGCTACCAAGTTAGAATTTGTGTCGCAAATTATTGGGAAATATTCAGTCCATGCTCAGCACGGCTGTGGTTGGTTGTGACTGCCATGGGCCGTGATTTACCTATGGTTTCATGTTGAGATTCAGGTGCCCGTTTCACTGAACTTCGTACGACTAAAATGTTCATAAGTGCAAATTTAGGATCGTCTGGAAATTTCAATTGATGGATTTACATTTATTGAGCATAGGCTGCATATGCAGCCTATGCTCAATAAATGTAAATCCATTAATTGTTTACAAGAAAATATTGTTATTGTGAAATTTACAGACTTTCATAATTTTGCACTTACGAACATTTCAGTCGTACGAAGTTTTGTGAAACGGGCCCTAGATTTGTAGCGCCCCCTGTACTTGGAGATGGTGTGGTCATTGGCAGACAAACGGTACCTTGCAATATTGCAAATACAATCCTTATACAGCTTAATGTGTGCATTCTCCATTCTCATGCTTGAATGCAGGAAGATTGATTGGTCAAGTGGGCGATTGGTTGGGAGCTGGTAAAGGGTAATAATAACGATATGTTTCATTCATAACGGAATCCCGATATCCCTGGTTTGGACCTCGGGTACATCTTTGGCTTCCTTGTTACTTGAGAGTTGAATCCGGTCATACCCATTATAAAAGTAGTAAGATTAGTACTCAGGCCCGTACGCAGGATTTTCTATTGGGGGGTGCGTCAGGGGGATGTGTCAGGGGCGAGCCCCATGTAGTGGAGCGAGTACGCTAGGGGGGTCCGGTGGCATGTTCCCCCTGAAATTTTTTAAACCTAGATGGCCTGAAATGCACTCTCCTCCATTTTATGTCATTTAAATTCGGATTTCAACGGTGGTAAATTGTGACATTTTCATGCAAATTACCTGTATATTAATGCATTTCAAGATTTGTTGGAGATTACTGTTTGAAAAATAGCGGACCTCGGCGAATTTAGGGGGTGCGTACGCACCCCCCCACCCCCCCCTCCCCCCCCCCTGCGTACGGGCCTGGTACTAATCGTATTTACTTCTATGGTATGGGGCCAAGTGACTCTGGTGTGGTGAGGACCTGGCTGAATATATATTTATTTTTATTTAAATATTCCATTATGATTTTGGGATTTTCCCCCCAATGCAGCATATTAAATGCGGGATTGAACCCGTTGGCCCAGCGTTAAATGACCTTAACTATTTATTGACCGTTAAACACGAATAAATCAAATAAAATATCACAGAAGCTGAAATATGGAATTCGACCCTGATAACCTTGCCTAAAATGACCATAGCTGTTGACAGGCCGTTCAACAGCCTATGCTCAATAAATGTAAATCCAATAATTGTGGTATCATAATTTTGCACTTACGAACACGTTAGTCATACGAAGTTTAGTGAAACGGTCCCCAGGTGTCTACATCTGATGTCGTAAGTATTGTTTGTCTGCCAGTGGCCTAATCTATGTAAATTTATTACCATAATTATTATTGCATAGTTTATGTATGTGTTTATGTTTATTTTATACTTCGTAGATATTGGTAGTTTTATCATAATGAATACACATCATATAAGTTTGTCACTAGTACACAAGGTATGTGTATATGTTTCTTCCTGATAACACAGAGGTGTCCCAAAAGTTTGATATTTGCTTTTGTTCAATGACAATACACCATTAACCCTTTCAACACTACAGACCTCTTTTCAGTGTTTGCAAACAGTGCAGATCCAGATGAGCCGGCTCATAACGAGCCGTCTCATTAGGATCTTTACTTTTTGCAAGTAATTTTCATATTTTTTTAAGAAGAAAAAAACACTCACTTCTTATAAGTGGACTAGTCTAAAAATGATTTTGTGACAATTGGATTTGTCCTTAAATTAATATATCATATTCCATTCCAGTTTTTATACCCCCGGCATACGCAGTATGTCGAGGGGTATATAGTTTTTGTTATTCCGTCTATCTGTTCGTCCGATTTGCATTAAAAATCTTGTTTTACGTCCAGGAGTGGGTGGCAGGTGGGAGCATGTGATGGGTAATTTAACGATCGGGATTCATCCTTACCGGAATCACGACTGGAGACCTGGGGGCTGTTTCACTAAACTTCTTACGACTAAAATATTCGTAAGCGCAAATTTAGAATCGTCTGTAAATTTCAATTGATGGATTTACATTTATTGAGCATAGGCTGCATATGCAGCCTATACTCAATAAATGTAAATCCAACAATTGTTTACAGGAAAACATTGTTAATGTGAAATTTACAGATTATCATAATTTTGCACTTTCGAACATTTTAGTCGTAGGAAGTTTAGTGAAACGGCCCCCTGGTTTGGCCCTCACATACGTCTTTGGCATTTTGTATGTGACAATTGAATCTGGTTATACCCCTTATGTGAGTATTACGATATTCGTAATCCTATTTTAGGGGAAGGGGCCAAGTGACTTGGTGTGGTATGGACCTGGCACCAGGTCAGGTTATTCTAATTTCAGGGCTGAATATATTTGTTCTCGATGTAAATATTCCGTTCTGATTTTGGGATTTCCCCCCAAATGCAGCAGGTTAAAATGGGATCGAACCCATTTGCCCGGCCTTACATGACCTTAGCTGTTGATAGGCCGTTAAACACTAATAAACAAACAAACAAATTTACGTCCAGGCGGCGGTCGGGGTATCCGTGAGCCTCTGCTCACCTGCTCTAGTTTAGTGTTGAAAGGGTTAAGAACAATCTTAGTGGCATTAATTGCATATTTTTCAATTGCTGAATAATTTTCACAATTTTATAGAGATCTGACGATAGTCTCCTTGTAGTAGTGTTTCCTTTGCCTCCTTTCACACTGTATACCAGTGCTGTACCATACAGTGACTTTGTCCTTTGTACCTTTATACCATGCTGTACCTTTCTTCCACTTGACAGTGCTGTACCTTTAACACACTGTATACCCAGTGCTGTACCTTTCACACTTTGTACCTTTCACACTGTATGCCAGTGGCTGTTACCTTGTTCTCACACTGTATACCAGTGCTTTGGTTGTAAAGCAATGTTCATTACCTATCTTAGTTGACCTGCCATGTGAGATGATACAACTGGACCACTCGCTGATGAAAGTTCCCCTACGATGTATACGACCAGTGAAGCCCCAGGACTGTCTAGGCCATTTAATCACTTAAGTACGGTAGGCGAGCTGTTATCAGCCTAAGAATTAGATTCTAATTCTGCTGATTTAATATGCAAGAGGACGAAGGTATGCACTATATTGCAAATTCTGTTAAGTACCTGGGGCCCGTTTCACTAAACTTCGTACAACTAAAATGTTTGTAAGTGCAAAATTATGATAGACTGTAAATTTCACATTAACAATGTTTTCTTGTAAACAATTATTGGATTTACATTTATTGAGCATATGCAGCCTACGCTCAATAAATGTAAATCCATCAATTGAAATTTCCAGACGATCCTAAATTGCCACTCACGAACATTTTAGTCGTAGGAAGTTTTAGTGAAACGGGCCTGGCCTCTGTTCTCAGCCCGTGGTGTAAATTAGTTTTAACAAATCCAGAATCTTATCTAAATAGATGACTCGATTTGAGCCGACTACTCTGGAGCTACACGGTTTGCTAACATCGCGGTAGTCGGTATTGTTGAAAGTGTTATTGTTGTTAGATGACAGTTTTATAGTTTGATGTTAACTTATGTCGTGTCTGGCACACGGTTTACTGTAATCATGATTGAAAATGTTCACATCTTGTGTATTTGCATTTGCAAGTAGTACCCATGTTGATCAGATCGGGATACACAAATGCACATATTTGCAGTCAGGTCAGTGTCTACACACCTTGTCATTGTATTGGTCCTAATGTGAGATTATCTGAGCCCTGGCGAAATGAAAGTTATACATATAGAAGGAAAATATGTCAGAAAACTAATACATGTTAAAATTAATAAGAATGCAGAAACCTTCATAGTGATATACATATATCTGCACATCTGGGGGCCATTTCAGTAAACTTTGTACGACTAAAATGTTCATAGGTTAGGATCGTCTGTAACTTTCAATTGATGCATATGCAGCCTGTGCTCAATAAATGTAAATCCAATAATTGTTTACAAGAAAACATTGTTAATGTGCAAGTTACAGACTACCATAATTTTGCACTTACGAACATTTTAGTCGTACGAAGTTTAGAGAAACGGCCCCTTGTAGCTCCGCTTACATTTCACCTTGTACAATTGTATAGTTGCCTATACTCGTGTAGTACCGACCTGCTCATGCTCCTCTGTATTGTGTGGCTTACGAAGATTATTATCAACACGGGTAGGTCTGGGTTAGTACAGGTTGATGCGAGTATTACGATTATTCGTAATCCTATTTTAGGGGAAGAGGCCAAGTGACTGTGTGGTATGGACCTCACACCAGTCGGGTTATTCTAAACACCAATAAACAAACTGACATATCACCTTGTACAATTGTATAGTTAACTATAGTCGTGTATATTACCGACCTGCTAATTCTCCTCTGTATCATGTGGGGGTGGCAGATGGGAGTATGCGATGGGTAATTTAACAATCGGGGTTCATCCTTGGTTTGGCCCTCACATACGTCTTTGGCATTTTGTATGTGACAGTGATAGGTTGTTAAACACCAAAAAACAAACAAACAAATTCCCCCCACAGTGTACAGGTAATATATGGGATTGAGTACTAAACCCATTGACCCGGCCTTAAATGACCTTAGCTGTTGATAGGCCGTTAAACCCCAACAAACAAACAAACATATACTTACTGCTTACGACCATTATTTTACTCGTAGGTGTACGTCACCGTGCAGTGTGTACACATGTATTACTTCTTTTCTATGCAATTATGTGTACTGGGAGGGAATGAGAGTGTGTACTATGCTGCCAGTCATGTACTGGGAGGGAATGAGAGTGTGTACTATGCTGCCAGTCATGTACTGGGAGGGAATGAGAGTGTGTACTATGCTGCCAGTCATGTACTGGGAGGGAATGAGAGTGTGTACTATGCTGCCAGTCATGTTTTACTTACAACAGCAAACTGCTGTTGCAATCAATAACTTTTCATTGTAAAATACAGCTTGGAATTCGCATGCAGATACTAGCCTAGTATTCTTGCATATTATGCTTGAATACAGGGGCCCATTTCACTAAACTTTGTACCACTAAAATGTTTGTAAGTGCAAATTTAGGATCGTCTGTCAATTTCAATTGATGGATTTACATTTATTGAGTGGGTGGCAGGTGGGAGCATGCGATGGGTAATTTAATGATCGGGGTTCATCCTTAACGAAATCCCGACTGGAGACCTGGTTTGGCCCTCACATACGTCTTTGGCATTTTGTATGCGACAGTTGAATCTGGTTATACCCCTTATAAGAGTAATCCTACCGGTATTACTTTTAAATAGGGGAAGGGGCCAAGTGACTTTGGTGCAGTATGGACCTGGCACCAGGTCAGGTTATTCTAATTTCAGGGCTGAATATGTTGTATCTCGATATAAATATTCCGTTCTGATTTTGGGATTTTCCCCCCAATGCAGCAGGTTAAAACGGGATCGAACCTGTTTGCCCGGCCTTACATGACCTTAGCTGTTGATAGGCCGTTAAACACCAATAAACAAACAAACATTTATTGAACATTGAGCATGTTCATCCTTGCCGGAATCCCGAACGGAGACCTAGTTTGGCCCTCAAGTATGCCTTTGGCATTCTTGTATGTGAGGGTCAAATCTGGTTATACCCCTTGTATGAGTAATATGATTATTCCTAATCCTATTACGTTTAGGGGTAGGGGCCCAAGTGAATTTGGTTTGGTATGGGTGCCAGGTTATTCTAATATCAGAGCTGAATATATTGTTTCTCGATGTAAATATTCTGTTCTGATTTTGGGATTTTTTCCCCCAATGCAACAGGTTAAATGCGGGATCGAACCTTACATGACTTTAGCTGTTGATAGGCCATTAAGTACCAATAAACAAACTGACCAGCTAGCATACTGATGTAACGTGAGAACGGTGTAAAATCTTTATTATGAGCATGCCAGATGTTTCACTGACTGAATGGCAAACAGTGCAGTTCCTGATCAGGGCAGGCTGATATGGGACTACACTGGTCACAAACGCCATTAGTGAAATTTCTCCAGTCACAGCCACATTCACCTTCCATGTATTTTGTAGTTTGTTTCTGCTGTGATCTCTATAATCAACTTCTTATATTCCCATGGTAGCCAAAGTTTAAACTAACACCTATTATCCAATATATAGAATTTAACCCCACATTTGTAGATATGTACATCATACGTTCTTGAGATACAACATATTTTCAGATTTGCAAAATATATCATAATTGTTATATAATGGTGCACTTTTGTCTGTTTACATGTACATGTATACTGAATATTTTCCCTATGGTTGGTCTTATTTTTTATCACAAAGAAAACAATAAAGTTTTAGTTATTTAAAATTTTATTATTTCTTTGATTTTTAGCCAGGTTTTTTGAAAAAAAATCCAGGCTATTGGATTGGCGAAAGCCGGGCGGGCGGGCGGCGGGCGGCGGGCGGCGTCCACAATCAATGTTAAGTTTTCGTGTTTGAGTCCATTTCTTTCTTACTGTACCACCTAGGACCACCAAACTTTCACAGCTTCATAATCAAGGGGTGCCCACCACATATCACTATCCAACATGTTACTTTTTTTTTGGACTTGACCCATTTTTTCCGCGTAGTTGACTTAGCCATTTTCAATGTTAAGTTTTTGCGTTTACAATGTTAAGTTTTCGTGTTTAAGTCTATTTCTTTGGTACTGTACCACCTAGGACCACCAAACTTTCACAGCTTCATAACCAAGGGGTGCCTACCACATACAACTATCCATTTTTACCGTCACCTATTATTTCTACGTAATTGACTTAGCCATTTTCAACATTAAATTTTTAACGTACGTCTAGTTAAAGTTTTTTGGTTAAAACTTTTTCGTTATACTATATCTCTGCAACTGCTTCGCCCATTACCTTGAAACTTCAAATGGGTGTTTATCATCATCCATATTTTCATTCTAACCCCCAACCGTGCGGCCCCTGTGCCCAATGTCAAGGTCAAATTACTTTGAATTTTTTTGTTAAAGTTTTTTTGTGTACTATATCTCTGCAACTGCTTCACCCATTACCTTGATACTTCACATGGGTGTTTATCATCATTGTCACACCCGCTTGCAGAAAGCGAGATATCGTCGGCATTTTGGCATACGTCCGTCCTTCCGTCCGTACGTCCGTGTCCGGTTAAAGTTTTTTCGTTAAAGTTTTTCCATCTACTATATCTATTTTTTTAGTGTCCATGCCTCGCCCCAAGGCGCGACATGCAGGCCACGGCCATCTAGTCTACAAAAAGTGGGTATAATTATGTTACCCAAGTCTCTATGCTTGAAAAAAACCTGGCCTTCGTGGCTTTGCCTCGTTTCTTGTTTGTTTGTGAAGAAATGAGTGAACAATTTAGACATGTACAAAGATTATAAGGACTTAATTACATGTATGTGGATGTGACTGGAGAAATGGGGATTATGGGTTTTTGCGACCAGTGTAGATTCAGATCAGCCTGCATCCACACAGTCTGGTCAGTACCTACACTTTTTGCCATTCCATCAATGAATCACCCACTAAGCCCCATTTTTCTCCAGTATATATGGGCGCGTGCATGAGATAATATACCATAAGCTTGTTGTATGCAGTAAATTGAATTTGAAGTTGGCAATCATTTCACAATGCTATTGCTATTTTAGTATTGAACATATCCCTAAATCATTTGAAGCAAATACACGTGTCAGACATTCAATATTTTTATGTACATGGTATTTATACCCCCCGCAACGAGTTGTGGTGGGGTGGTATACTGGAGTCAGGTTGTCCGTCCGTCCGTCCGTCCGTCCGTCCCTAAACTTAACATCAGAGAAATATTGTTATAACTTCTATTTCCTTCATCTAAAATGCTTGATATTTCACACATGCATTCCTGTAAGGCTCTACTACCATGCTGTGCCAAATCCACGACCGTCCAACCCCCGCAGATCCCAAGGTCAAGGTCAAATACTTCGTCCGTAAACTTAACATCAGAGAAATATTGTTATAACTTCTATTTCCTTCATCTCAAATGCTTAATATTTCACACATGCATTCCTGTAAGGCTCTACTACCATGCTGTGCCAAATCCACGACTGTCCAACCCCCGCAGATCCCAAGGTCAAGGTCAAATACTTAGTCTCTTTACAAAACTTAACATCAGAGAAATATTGTTATAGCTTCTATTTCCTTCATCTAAAATGCTTAATATTTCACACATAAGGCTCTACTACCATGCTGTGCCAAATCCACGACCGTCCAACCCCCGCTGATCCCAAGGTCAAGGTCAAATACTTAGTCTCTTTACAAAACTTAACATCAGAGAAATATTGTTCTAACTTCTACTTCCTTCATCTAAAATTCTTAATATTTCACACATGCATTCCTGTAAGGCTCTAATACCATGCTGTGCCAAATCCATGACCGTCCAACCCCCGCTGATCCCAATGTCAAGGTCAAATACTTAGTCTCTTTACAAAACTTAACATCAGAGAAATAAGTTATAACTTCTATTTCGTTCATTGAACATTCTTATTATTTCACTTGTGCATTCCTCTATGGTTGTACTATCATGTTGTGACAAATCTACGAC
The DNA here is from genome assembly GCA_029237695.1 of Conchocele bisecta. Taxonomy (NCBI): domain Eukaryota; kingdom Metazoa; phylum Mollusca; class Bivalvia; order Lucinida; family Thyasiridae; genus Conchocele; species Conchocele bisecta. Next base: position 7,827,872 of record CM055269.1, on the reverse strand, counting down.
TGTCCAACCCCCACTGATCCCAAGGTCAAGGTCACATACTTAGTCTCTTTACAAAACTTAACATCAGAGAAATATGTTATAACTTCTATTTCTTTCATTGAAAATTCTTAATATTTCATATGCTGTGACAAATCCCCCGCTGATCTCGAGGTCAACGTCACATACATACCGTATAACCTCGAATTAACGCCCCCCCCCCCCCCCCGCCCCTCCACCCCCCCCCCCCCCCCCCCCCCCCCCCTAATAAACGCCCCCAAATTAAATAAAAATATTTTTTTACCAATGACCAATGACACAAATAATCCTTAAATCCTTATTTGTGTTTGAAATTGGCGGTCCTTGGTAATTTTTTTTCTTTTCTTTTTTTTTTTTTTTTTTTTTACTGGCTAATAAACGCCCCCCGTTTGTAAAATGTAATGCCTCCGGGGGCGTTAATTCGAGGTTATACGGTAGTCTCTTTACAAAACTTAACATCAGAGAAATCGGTTATAACTTCTATTTCCTTGCTCGGATTTGCTTCACATTTCACACACTCATTGCTCCAATGGACCTCTACCACCCTGTGACAAATTCACGTTCATGCCGCTCACGCTAATCCCAGAGTCAAGGTCACAAGCCCACACACTTGGAAAATTTTACATATTTTAGGGGTACCTGGGCCCACGCGGGGGGTATTCCGTAAGCCTCGCTTACTGACCAATCTAGTTTCCCCTGGAGATGCTTATGTTGTATAGCAGGGCTCCTGATAAGGAATTAGTAATTGAGTATTTTCACTCCATCATTTGTGAAGCAATTGGGTATTTCAACATTTTAATTGGGTAAAATAAAATCACACTACTGTTTACACATCAACAGACAGCAATTATTGAATAGTTTGCTTCGAAATGAAAACATGTTTTGGCAAGATGTGTTTTCATGGAAAATAAGAAAAATATGCTATATTTGTGGTCTGTTTCTTGTTTTCTGCAGCATGATAAAGGTACCACAAAATTGTTATTGCTTTCTTATACTCGCTACTTCTGATTTCAATTGGGTTTTTTGGCAATTTTAATTGGGTATTTAAGCAAATACGCAGCTTATCTGGAGACCTGGTATAGTATATTTCACCGTGTGGGATAATATGGCATTATGTAGATCTTTGTGAATACTTATATGATTATCACAGATTACGTGTAGTGACGTTGTACTATAGCTAAACCACCTATAATCTATAGATTTCAACCAACATTCAATACTGAAGGCAAATGTTCTGCATATTAAATAAAGAACCTGTGCTTATAGAACTATCTGAGCATGTTCTCGTAATTTGTACTCCAAAAAGTCAGTTTGATTGGCCGAGTCAGTCTCGACCAATCAAACTTACTTATTTTGAGAATGAGAACCAAGTATATACTCATAACGTTTTATAATCTGAGATCCAGGGGCCCGTTTCACTAAACTTCTTACGACTAAAATGTTTGTAAGTGAAAAATTATGATAGTCTGTAAATTTCACATTAACAATGTTTTCATGTAAACAATTGATTTACATTTATTGAGCATAGGCTGCATGTGCAGCCTATGCTCAATAAATGTAAATCCATCAATTGAAATTTCCAGGCGATCCTAAATTTACACTTACAAACATTTTAGTGGTACAAAGTTTGGTGAAACGCGCCCCAGATGATGTTGCCTTGAGATTGTTAAGAACTGATGAAGTTGGTGATCATAAAAACCTCACCATGTACCGATAATTCCAGCACAAAAATATTTACACTATTCCCTAACATTTGATTGGTCCGTAGCAAGTCTCTGTCCAAAATTTATATCCCAGTAAACTCCCATGCCGAACTACTTTCCGTAACCGTCAGGTGCAGTTAAAATAATTCTTAAAAAAAAACGGAAAATAAACACATTTTCTTGATGAATTTATTGCAAATGCTGGAATTATAAGGAATGAATGACCTTTTTGTTGAATTTATCGGGGATATAAACTTGGAAAAGTCGCAGGAATACTGGACGAGGCCTTAAAAGATTTTTTTTCTTCTTTTTTTTCGAAAATTGTAATTTTTTATCGCTTCGTACAATATTCCCGCGACTTTTTCAAGTTTATACCCCAATAAATTTGACAAAAAGGCCATTCATTCCTATAGTATTCCAATATTTGACAGCTTTTATTGGAAGACCATGGGCTCAACTAATTCCACTACTGTGCTCTTGTGGATGGTAGATGCAATTGTATACCTCATCGCATCTCAGTATTTAGTTCATATTGATTCCGAAAAGATACACAAATTCCCAACCAATGCAGCAGGTTAAAACAGGATCGAACCCGTTTGCCCGGCCTTACATGACCGTAGCTGTTGACTGGCCGTTAAACACCAATAAACAAAACAAACAAATTCCAGTAAATGACATAAAAGTTGAACATTTCACAATATTCATGGAATTCAGTTCCGTGTGATCTGAAATTTTCATTAACTTCCGACCTTGTTTTTTAAATATTTTCTGAAAATGTTCACCTACAATATTGCAGAAACTGCCATACACTGGCCCATTTATGATTTAGCTCATTGCATTTGGAATACACTTTTACGGGTATGGAAATTTTAAAATATTTTTGTTATTTGTTAATGAAAATATGTTGTGACCACTCATTTGAACCGTCTCGAGACGAAAATATGGAATGAGTTGGTAATGGTAGTGGGTGTGACAGTTCATATTGCGGAATCAGACACATAAATATATATTTGTATACCTAAAATATCCTTTGTTCTATATTTAAAATATGATTATATTCTGTTCAATCATAACTACTAACAAGTTGTCTGAAATTGCTGTGATTGTCTTAGTTTGATGAAAATAATAATTATGGAAATATCATAGTCATTTATGTAACTGTTTGCAAAATAATTTTGATCATCGGCGAATGGGTGGAACAGACAGTAACTGACTGTCAGCCAGTGGCATAACTGGTGCCATTGTTAGCTGTTCAGATTTTATTCTGCATTTATTGCGAAACTTTCATGAACATTTACTGTCACCTACGTAAATGTAATCAGAATTTCTGCTGAAAACAATGTTTATATATCCTTACACACTGTGAACAAATGTAAATGTAAGCCCTAAACATAGAACAGATCTTGATCAGCCTGTGCACACCATGCAATCTGGGGGCCGTTTCACTAAACTTTGTACAACTAAAATGATCGTGAGTGCAAATTTAGGATTGTCTGTAAATTTCAATTGATGGATTTACATTTATTGAGCATAGGCTGCATTGCAAGTTTTCAAGAAAACACTGTTAATGTGAAGTTTACAGACTATCATAATTTTGCACTTACAAACATTGTAGTCGTATGAAGTTTAGTGAAAGAGCCCCAGGTGCATAGCTTTATTACTGGATGTATAATGAATAAAATGGCAAACGATGTATGTATATCTTATCTGACATGTTGATAGCTATGGTGACCATTTTGTTGGCTGATCATAATTCTAGAAATCAATAGTGGGTGGTAGGTGGGAGCATGTGATGGGTAATTTAACGATCGGGGTTCATCCTTACCGGAATTCCCACTGCAGACCTGGTTTGGCCCTAACATACGTCTTTGGAGTGGCTGGTTGGTCAGGCGAATGTGACGGCTTAACTTAACGGTAGGGGTTCCTCCTTATAGGAGCCACGATTTGCCTGGTTTGGCCCTCGGGTATGTTTTTATCTTTGACAATTGTGTTACCTGCGAGTTGAATTGGGTTATTGCCCATTATAAAAGTAGTAAGATTATTAGTGATTCAACTACTTTTGGGAGGGGGCCCAAGTGATTCTGGTGTTGCGAGGACCTGGCATCAGATCAGGATTATTCTGATAATTAGGTTACCAAACTTGGAAAGTCAGGAGTTACTTCCCTTAAACCAACTTGATCCTCGTTAGATTGCGATTGTATAGTTTTATTGTTGTATATTGCACTTGAAGTAAGTAGCGTGATGTCAAAACAACTGACGTTGCCTTTTCTAATGATGCAGGGGCCTGTTTCACTTAACTTTGTATGACAAAAATGTTCCTAAGTGCAAATATAAGATCGTCTGGAAATATCAATTGATGGATTTGCATTTATTCAGAATAGGCTGCATATTTTGAGCATAGGCTGTAGTGCTCAATAAATGTAAATCCAATAATTGATATTGTCTACAAGAAAACAGTGTTGATGTGAAATTTACAGACTATCATAATTTTGCACTTACGAACATTTCGGTCATACAAAGTTTAGTGAAACGGCCCCAGCAGTGCTGGAAGTTTCTCATGAAATTTGGTAACATAATTATGAGACTGCTTTTATTTACTTTTTTTATCAGATCTAATTCCTGTGTCCGCTGATCAGGATGTGTCTCATTCTAAAGAAAACAACATGATAACCAAGTTCAACATTTATAATTGATTAAAATGCTGTAGCTTGACAATAATATCCCCTGCTTATAGACTAACTTTCAAAGTTCTTGCCATCCAACTCGTCACAATTCATGATCATTTCCCTTGATAGTCTGATAATACGCACTGTATGACTAAAATATATGTAGTTTTATTATTTCACCACTAACATTTGATAGGGTGAAGGGAATGCCATATTTCTTTCTAATAAATGACACCGAGTACAGTGTATATTCAAATTACGGGTATCCAAAGAACATCACATCACAAAGTATATGTATGATGTTGTAAATGGAGCGGCTCGGTGGAAGAAAGCGGCTAACTCCATGAGAGATTTGCCCCCCTTATTCCATTGACCACTACAACTAATATTGACTATGAAACAGTTTCACTGAAAATTGTATACATTTATAATACACAAGTGGGATAATAATGGGGAGTTTTTCTCTCAATATTTAGAGTTTCTGGCTAAAGTAACTCTGATATGAAAAACCAAGAAAACATTAACATGCTTTAAAATGTTTCACAATGGATTTTGAGGGGAAAGCAGATTAGGGGTGGACAGTTTGTAGTTACAGAATGTAAACAATTGATGTTATGTGATCTTCATGGTCAATTTTCTTAACTAACTGTCCAGCATAACATATTTTTTAATGAAGCAGATGCCTGAAAGATGTTAACCCTTAGACCGCTACTCACAAAAATTGTCGTCTGCTGTTGCTTTTATATCTTGCCTTATTTCTCAATAAAAACATGGTTTGACAGCACATCAGAATCATTTCCAATGTCAAAGCATGTTGTAAATTATTCTAAAGTGCTGTCAAAGCAAGTTTTTGACAATTAAAATGGAAAATAGAAAATAAACAGCAGACGAAAACAAATAATAAGATAGCGGTGTAAGGGTTAATCACTTCCAATTTTACCTTTTTTCCTTTCTTATTTCATTAAAATCTGTTGTGTACCTGTATAATTATGATAGAAAACTGGAAAATAAATATGATTACAACAGATATGTCCCGGTCTGAAAGCTGTGACTCAGTTTGCCGCCAGTGTAGTCCCAGATCAGCCTGCCTATGGCAAAGTCTGATCAGGATCTGCACAATTTAAGATCAAGTTTAATAAACACCTAGCAACAACTTTAGCTCAGTATCTGGCAGCATAAGTGTGGTAATTGATCAACTTATACAGGAAAACAAACTGTAAACCCATTGTTGGTTTAGAGAGGTTCCACCGTATTTGGCAATGTATAATTGTACGGAACTGGGTTGAAATGATGTGATTATGCATTAATATTTTCCTCGTGACCATGGTAACTACCTACAAAAATGCAAAACTTATATAGTACACTGTACTTTGTGTAGCTGTATGTGTCGAGCTGAACTTTCATATTATATTTTGTACAGCTTTTATTGTGTAGTTAAGTTAATTTTAGCTCATTCAATCATTCGACAATAAATAAATATGCTACCTTTCAACTTTGTTGTTCTATGCGGCTTATACAATGTACCATGAAAGTGCGAAATATCTTAATCAACTTCTAAGGATTATTGTATCCCCCGGACTCCGTCGGGGGATACTATGGATTTGACAGCGGGTCGCGTCCGCCGCAGACACTTCTTGTCCGGAACATAACTCGAACACCCTTTGGAATATTTTCATGAAACTTCACACATGCATAGACCACGACCCGAAGGTGTGTCGCGCAAAAGAATGACAACTCTTGCATAGCTAATTTTTTAGTTATCTCCCTTTTTTGTTTCGCACATTGATTGACCATAACTCGACCACCCTTTGGAATATTTTTATGAAACTTCACACATTCAATTAGACCACGAACCGAAGGTGTGTCGTGCACAAGAATGACAACTCTTGCATAGCTAATTTTTTAGTTGTCTCCCTTTTTTTGTTTTCGTGCACTGATTTCCTGTCCGGAGCATAACTCGACCACCCTTTGGAATATTTTCATGAAACTTCACACATGCATAGACCAAGACCCGGAGGTGTGTCGCGCACAAGAATGACAACTCTTGCTTAGCTAATTTTTTAGTTATCTCCCTTTTTTGTTTTGCGCACTCTACAAACTGGACAATAATGCATGAAGACCCGTTTTCTCGTCTGCTCTGTACACCTTTTCTCGTGTGCTCTGTACACCTTACCTGCAGAGAGAACAATAGAGACTGGGAGAACCATTCACCTGTGCATGTGCTAGCATGTGCAAATGTCCAGTCTTGACCAGTCTTGACCACTCTTTGACCACAGGTAATTTATACAGGTAAATTACTACATTGGATATTACATTTCCGTAAACTGTGTTGAAAATATTGTGGCATTATGTGGACCTGTGCAGATATATGTAGATAAATATATGACTATTAAAAAATAATTATGGGCTCCAGTAGCAAGCATTATTATTTTTAAACTTTTTTTTCCATTTTTTTGTTCTTTTTTTTTTTCAAATTCTTTTTAAATTTTTGTCTAGTAGCATAAGGTCGTAAGTGCTATATACAGACTATTATCATATAATAAAACAATTATTGACTAGTGAGCCATAGAATATAATCTGATATTCCATGGCTCACTAGTCAATAATTGTATAATATGTTCGGGCCAGTGAAAATTGCTTTCGGGCCCAGGCTCGAGGTCAAGGCGGGTCAAGGCGGGACAAGGCGAGGCATTTGATTCCGCGGAATTCTTGTTTACTTATCTCCCTTTGTTGGTTCATGCTCTGATTTCGTATCCAGAGCATAACTCGAACACCCTTTGGAATATTTTTATGCCTCACCACGATACTGGAGGGGGCATTTTCTCGTGTTACCCTTGTCCTTGTCCGTCCGTCTCTGTCCGTCCGCACACACGAATGGGTACTTGTTGTAAGCGTACGGGGATCTTATTGGGTAGGGTTAGGATAGTGTTGGGTACTCTTGTTGGGTATTTTTATACAGTAAAAACCCAACAAGTATTCATTCGTAGGAACGTGCGTCCCGTCCTCCCGTCCGTCACAAAACTTTAACACTCGGGGTAAATGTCTCATAATTGTATCCCCCGGACTCTTGTCGGGGGATACTATGGATTTGACAGCGCGCCATGTCCGCGTCCGCCGCAGACACTTCTTGTCCGGAGCATAACTCGAACACCCTTTGGAATATTTTCATGAAACTTCACACATGCATAGACCACGACCCGAAGGTGTGTCGCGCACAAGAATGACAACTCTTGCATAGCTAATTTTTTAGTTCGCACACTGATTGACCATAACTCGACCACCCTTTGGAATATTTTTATGAAACTTAACACATTCAATTAGACCACGAACCGAAGGTGTGTCGTGCACAAGAATGACAACTCTTGCATAGCTAATTTTTTATTTATCTCCCTTTTTTGTTTTCGCTCACTGATTTCCTGTCCGGAGCATAACTCGACCACCCTTTGGAATATTTTCATGAAACTTCACACATGCATAGACCACGACCCGGAGGTGTGTCACGCACAAGAATGACAACTCTTGCGTAGCTAATTTTTTAGTTATCTCCCTTTTTTGTTTTGCGCACTCAATAATGCATGAAGACCTGTTTTCTCGTCTGCTCTGTACACCTTTTCTCGTGTGCTCTGTACACCTTACCTGTAGAGAGAACAATAGAGACTGGGAGAACCATGTGCTAGCATGGGCTAGCATGTGCAGATGTCCAGTGCTTGACCACTGTTGACCAGGTAATTTATACAGGTAAATTACTACATTGGATATTACATTGAAAATATTGTGGCATTATGTGGACCTGTGCAGATATATGTAGATGAATATAGGACTATTAAAAAAAAATTCTGGGCTCCAGTAGCAAGCATTATTATTTGTAAACTTGTTTTTTCAAAAAAAAAAAAATCTTTTTTTTTTTCATTTTTATTTTCAAATTATTTTTCAATTTTTGTCTATTAGCATAAGGTCGTAAGTGCTATATACAGAATATTCACCTGTGCATTTGCTAGCATGTGCAACTGACCACTGACCACTTACAGGTAATTTATACAGGTAAATGATTATATTACATTTCCGTAAACTGTGTTGAAAATATTGTGGCAATATGTGGACCTGCGTATATATGATATGTAGATAAATATAGGACTATTAAAAAACATTCTGGGCTCCAGTAGGGAGCATTATTCTTTTATTTTTTTTAAATTTAATTTTTTTTTTACATTTTTTTTTTTTTTACATTCTTTTTCAATTTTTTAACTGACCACTAACTTATTACAGGTAATTTATACAGGTACATTATTACATTTCCGTAAACTGTGTTGACAATATTGTGGCAGTATGTGGACCTGTGCAGATATATGTAGATAAATATAGGACTATTAACAAAAATTCTGGGCTCCAGTAGCGAGCATTATTATTTTATTTTTTTTGTATATTATATTTCCGTAAACTGTGTTGAAAATATTGTGGCATTATGTGGACCTGTGCAGATATATGTAGATAAATATAGGACTATTAAAAAAAAATTATGGGCTCCAGTAGCAAGCATTATTATTTTTAATTTTTAAACTTTTTTTTTCCATTTGGATAGTGTTGGGTATTCTTGTTGGGTATTTTTATACAGTAAAAACCCAACAAGTATTCATTCGTAGGAACGTGCGTCCCGTCCTCCCGTCCGTCCATCCGTCCGTCCGTCACAAAACTTTAACACTCGGGTAAATGTCTCATAATTTCTTCATCCTTCGACCGATCTGCTTCATATTTCATATACACATTGCTCTGATGGTTCACTACCGCCCTGTGCCAAATCCACGTTCGTCCTGCCCCCGCCAAGCCCAGGGTCAAGGTCACATACTTGGTGTTTCAAAAACTTTAACGCTCGTGTTTATATCTTTATATTTCTGTTTTCTTTCACGAGTGCCATCACGTTCAAGTATTTCATATTACACATTGTCTAATGGTTCCTCTACCGCCCTGTGCCAAATCCACGTTCGTCCTGCCCCCGCCAAGCCCAGGGTCAGTTCATATTGGTGTTCACTTTATCTCGGGTATATCTTATAATTTCTGTCTTTACGGTTTCTTATATTTCATTTACGCATTGCTTGTCCTCTACCGCCCTGTGCCAAATCCGTTGTTCCCCCCGCCAAGCCCGGGTCAAGGTCACATACTTGTACTACTAAGCTCGGGTATATTTACTTTCTGTTTTCTTTCATGGATCATCTTCATATTTCATATATTCGCATTGCTCTATGGTCTATTACGCCCTGTGCCAAATCCACGTTCGTCCTGCCCCACCAATCCCAGGGTCAAGGTCACATACTTGGTGCTTCAAAAACTTTAACGCTCGGGTAAATATCTTATAATTTTTCTTTCCATTCACGGATCAACTTCATATTTCATATACGCGTTGCTCTAATGGTCCTCTACCGCCCTGTGCCAAATCCACGTTCGTCCTGCCCCCGTCAAGGTCACATACTTAGTGCTTCAAAAACTTTAACGCTCAGGTAAATATCTTCTAATTTCTGTTTTCTTTCATGGATCAGCTTCATATTTCATATATCCATTGCTCTAGTGGTCCTCTACTGCCCTGTGCCAAATCCACGTTTGTCCTGCCCTCGCCAAGCCCAGGGTCAAGGTCACATACTTGGTGCTTCAAAAACTTTAACGCTCAGGTAAAAGAAAATTTTGACTTACAATTTGGCCTCATTTATTATTAAAGCGATATGTGGGACATCCGTGTTCTATGAACACATTTTCTAGTTTATTAAACTTCACACATGCATAGAAGACGACCCAAAGGTGTGTCGCACGTAAGAATGACAACTCTTGCATCGTTAATTTCTTAGTTATCTCCCTTTGTTGTTTCGTGCACTGATTTCGTGTCTGGAGCATAACTCGAACACCCTTTGGAATATTTTCATGAAACTTCACACATGCATAGACCACGACCCTAAAGGTGTGTCCCGCAAGAATGACAACTCTTGCATCACTAATTCTTTAGTTATCTCCCTTTGTTTTTCGTCATGATTTTGTCTCCGGACATAACTCGAACACCCTTTTTACCCCTGCCCCCGCCACCGAATGGTGTAGGGGGGCATATAGTGTTACCGGTGCCGTACGTACGTAGCGTAGGTCGTACGTACGTACGTACGAAACCCTTACCTAACTTGCTGGGTAAATGGCTTATAAGTTCTGTTTCCTTGCTCGGATCTGCTTCACATTTCACACACGCATTGCTCCAATGGTCCTCTACAGCCCTGTGACAAAATCCACATTCGTCCCGCCCCCGCTAAGCCCAGGGTCAAGGTCACAGACTTGGTGCTTTCGAAACCTTAACGCTGGGTAAATGGCTTATAATTTCTGTTTCCTTGCTCGGATCTGCTTCACATTTCACACACGCATTGCTCCAATGGTCCTCTACCACCCTGTGACAAATCCACATTCGTCCCGCCCCCGCTAAGCCCAGGGTCTAGGTCACAGACTTGGTGCGTTCCAAACCTTAACGCTTTGGTAAATGGCTTGTAATTTCTGTGTCCTTGATCAGATCTGCGTCACATTTCTCACACACATTGCTCCAATGGTCCTCTACCACCCTGTGACAAATCCACATTCGTCCTGCCCCCGCTAAGCCCAGGGTCAAGGTCACATACTTGGTGCTTTTGAAACCTTAACGCTGGGTAAATGGCTTATAATTTCTCTTTCCTTGCTCGGATCTGCTTCACATTTCTCACATGCATTGCTCCAATGGTCCTCTACCGCCCTGTGACAAATCCACATTCGTCCTGTCCCCGCTAAGCACAGGGTCAAGGTCACAGACTTGGTGCGTTCGAAACTTTAACGCTCGGGTAAATGGCTTATAATTTCTGTTTCCTTGCTCGGATCTGCTTCACATTTCACACACGCATTGCTCCAATGGTCCTCTACCGCCCTGTGACAAATCCACATTCGTCCCGCCCCCGCTAAGCCCAGGGTCAAGGTCACAGACTTGGTGCTTTTGAAACCTTAACGCTGGGTAAATGGCTTATAATTTCTGTGTCCTTGCTCGGATCTGCTTCACATTTCACACACGCATTGCTCCAATAGTCCTCTACCGCCCTGTGACAAATCCACATTCGTCCCGCCCCCGCTAAGCCCAGGGTCAAGGTCAGAGACTTGGTGCATTCGAAACCTTAACGCTGGGTAAATGGCTTATAATTTCTGTTTCCTTGCTCGGATCTGCTTCACATTTCACACACGCATTGCTCCAATGGTCCTCTACCGCCCTGTGACAAATCCACATTCGTCCCACCCCCGCTAAGCCCAGGGTCAAGGTCACAGACTTGGTGCGTTCGAAACCTTAACGCTCCGGTAAATGGCTTATAATTTCTGTGTCCTTGCTCGGATCTGCTTCACATTTCACACACGCATTGCTCCAATGGTCCTCTACTGCCCTGTGACAAATCCACATTCATCCCGCCCCCGCTAAGCCCAGGGTCAAGGTCACAGACTTGGTTCATTTGAAACCTTAAAACTTGGGTAATGGCTTATAATGTCTGTGTCCTTGCTCGGATCTGCGTCACATTTCTCACACGCATTGCTCCAATGGTCCTCTACCACCCTGTGACAAATCCACATTCGTCCGCCCCGCTAAGCCCAGGGTTAAGGTCACAGACTTGGTGCGTTCGAAACCTTAACGCTCGGTTAAATGGCTTATAATTTCTGTTTCCTTGCTCGGATCTGCTTCACATTTCACACATACATTGCTCCAATGCTCCTCTACCGTCCTGTCACAAATCCACATTCGTCCCGCCCCCGCTAAGCCCAGGGTCAAGGTCAAATACTTGGTGCGTTCGAAACCTTAATGCTCCGGTAAATGGCTTATAATTTCTGTTTCTTTGCTCGGATCTGCTTCACATTTCACACACACAGTGCTCCAATGGTCATCTATCGCCCTGTGACAAATCCACATTTGTCCTGCCCCCGCTAAGCACAGGGTCAAGGTCACAGACTTGGTGCGTTCGAAACCTTAACGCTCGGGTAAATGGCTTATAATCAAATATGCCTCGTTTTCTTTGGCTGCCAGCGGGGGCATTCGTGTGCCGACAGGCCACATTTCTAGTTTCAAACTACTTGTGTATCTGGGGAGGGGGATACACATGCGCTTGTCGACAAGCGTCCATTTCTAGTTTCTTCATCCTTCGACCGATCTGTTTCATATTTCATATACACATTGCTCTGATGGTTCACTACTGCCCTATGCCAAATCCACGTTCGTCCTGCCCCCGCCAAGCCCAGGGTCAAGGTCACATACTTAGTGCTTCAAAAACTTTAACGCTCGGGTAAATATCTTATAATTTTTGTTTTCTTTCATGGATCATCTTTATATTTCATATACGCATTACTCTAATGGTCCTCTACCGCCCTGTGCCAAATCCACGTTCGTCCTGCCCCCGCCAAGCCCAGGGTCAAGGTCACATACTTGGTGCTTCAAAAACTTTAACGCTCAGGTAAATATCTTATAATTTTTCTTTCCATTCACGGATCAACTTCATATTTCATATACGCGTTGCTCTAATGGTCCTCTACCGCCCTGTGCCAAATCCACGTTTGTCCTGCCCCCGCCAAGCCCAGGGTTAACATCACATACTTAGTGCTTCAAAAACTTTAACGCTCAGGTAAATATCTTATAATTTCTGTTTTCTTTCACAGATCAGCTTCATATTTCATATATGCATTGCTCTAATGGTCCTCTACCGCCCCGTGCCAAATCCACGTTCGTCCTGCCCCCGCCAAGCCCAGGGTCAAGGTCACATACTTGGTGCTTCAAAAACTTTAACGCTCAGGTAAAAGAAAATTTTAACTTGCAATTTGGCCTCATTTATTATCAAAGCGATATGTGGGACATCTGTGTTCTATGAACACATTTTCTAGTTATGCCCCCGCCACCGAATGGTGAGGGGGGCATATAGTGTTACCGGTGTCCGTACGTACGTACGTACGTACGTACGTCCCGAAACCTTAACGCTGGGTAAATGGCTTATAATTTCTGTTTCCTTGCTCGGATCTGCTTGACATTTCACACACGCATTGCTCCAATGGTCCTCTACCGCCCTGTGACAAATCCACATTCGTCCCGCCCCCGCTAAGCCCAGGGTCAAGGTCACAGACTTGGTGCGTTCGAAACCTTAACGCTGGGTAAATGGCTTATAATTTCTGTTTCCTGGCTCGGATCTGCTTCACATTTCACACACGCATTGCTCCAATGGTCCTCTACCGCCCTGTGACAGATCCACATTCGTCCCGCCCCCGCTAAGCCCAGGGTCAAGGTCACAGACTTGGTGTGTTCGAAACCTTAACGCTGGGTAAATGCCTTATTATGCCCCCGCCACCGAATGGTGAGGGGGGCATATAGTGTTACCGGTGTCCGTACGTACGTACGTACGTACGTACGTCCCGACTTAACGCTGTATGGCCCTTATCTGTCCTAGCTCGGATCTTGCTTGACATTTCACACACGCATTGCTCAATGGTCCTCTACGCCCTGTGGGACAAATTCACAATCCGTCCAACTTGCGCTAAGCCCAGGGTCAAGGTCCACAGACTTGTGCGTTCGAAACTTAACGCTGTAAAATGCTTATATTTGTTTCTTGCTCGGGTCTGCTTCACATTGCTTACACACGCATTGCTCCAATGGTCCTCTACCGCCCTGTGACAAATCCACATTCGTTCCCGCCCCCGCCTAAGCTCGTCAAGGTCACAGATGTGCGTTAGACCTAACGCTGGTTAAATTGCTTATAATTTCTGTTTCCTTGCTCGGATCTGCTTGACATTTCACACAGCATTGCTCCAATGGTCCTCTACCGCCCTGTGACAAATCCACATTGTCGCCCCCGCTAAGCCAGGGTCAAAGGTCACAGACTTGGTGCGTTCGAAACCTTAACGCTGGGTAAATGCCTTATAATTTCTGTTTCCTTGCTCGGGTCTGCTTCACATTGCACACACGCATTGCTCCAATGGTCCTCTACCGCCCTGTGACAAATCCACATTCGTCCCGCCCCGCTAAGCCCATCAGGTCAGACTGGGTGCGTTACTTAACGTGGGTATGGATAATTTCTGTTTCTTGCTCGGATCTGCTTGACATTTCACACGCATTGCTAAACCAGTGGTCTCTACCGCCCTGTACAAATTTCTGTCCGCGCCCTAAAGCAGGGTCAAGGTCACGACTGGTGCGTTCGAAACCTTAACGTGGGTACTCCTTATTTCGTTTCCTTGCTCGGGTCTGCTTCACATTGCACACGCATTGCTCCAATTGGTCCTCTACCGCCTGTGACAAATCCACATTCGTCCGCCGCTCTAGCTCAGGGTCAATCACAGACTGGTGCGTTAGAAACCTTAACGCTGGGTTACTTATAATTTCTGTTTCCTTGCTCGATTCAAAAGTTGACATTTACCACGCATTGCTCCAATGGTCCTCTACCGCCCTGTGACAAATCCACATTGTTCCCGCCCCCGTAAGCCCAGGGTCAAGGTCACAGATTGGTGCTTCAAAACCTTAACGGAGTAAATGCCTTATAATTTCTGTTTCCTTGCTCGGGTCTGCTTCACATTGCACACACGCATTGCTCCAATGGTCCTCTACCGCCCTGTGACAAATCCACATTCGTCCCGCCCCCGCTAAGCTCAGGGTCAAGGTCACAGACTTGGTGCGTTCGAAACCTTAACGCTGGGTAAATGGCTTATAATTTCTGTTTCCTTGCTCGGATCTGCTTCACATTGCACACACGCATTGCTCCAATGGTCCTCTACCGCCCTGTGACAAATCCACATTCGTCCCGCCCCCGCTAAGCCCAGGGTCAAGGTCACAGACTTGGTGCGTTCGAAACCTTAATGCTGGGTAAATGCCTTATAATTTTCTGTTTCCTTCTCGTCCTGCTTCACATTGCAACACACCATTTGCTCCAATGTTTTCCTTCTACCCCCAGAGACCAAATCCACATTCCCCGGGCCCACCGCAAACCCAGGGTCAAGGTCACAGACTTAGGTGCGTTCGAACCTTAACGCTTGGGCAAATGGCTAATAATTTCTGTTTCCTTGCCATCCTGCTTGGACATTCACACACGCATTGCCTCCAAGTGGTCCTCTACCCGCCCTGTTGACAAATTCCACATTGGTCCCCGCCCCCGCTAAGCCCAGGGTCCCCCAAGGTCACAGATTGGTGCGTTCGAAACCGTAACCCCGCTGGTAAATGGCTTATAATTTTCTGTTTCCTTGCTCGGGTAATGGCTTCTCATAGCAAAACACGCCATTGCTTCCAATGGGTCCTCTACCGCCCTTTGACAAATTCCACATTCGTCCCGCCCAACCCCGCTTAACCCAGGCAATCACAGGACTTTGCTTTCGAAACCTAACGGCTTGGGTAAATGGCTTAATTTAATTTCTGTTTCCCTGCCTTCGACTGGGCTTTATAACATTTCACACACAGTCCCCCACACCTACAGTGCTCCATGGACCTCTACCGCCCTGTGACAAATCCAACATTCGTCCGCCCCCCGCTAAGCACATGGTCAAGGTCACAGACTTGGTGCGTTCGAAACCTTAACGCTGCGTAAATGCCTTCGACTGGGTGCGTTCAAAACCTTAACACTCGGGTAAATGGCTTATAATCAAATATGCCTCGTTTTCTTTGGCTGCCAGCGGGGGCATTCGTGTGCCGACAGGCCACATTTCTAGTTTATTAAACTTCACACATGCATAGAAGACGACCCAAAGGTGTGTCGCACGTAAGAATGACAAATCTTGCGTTGTTAATTTCTTAGTTATCTCCCTTTGTTGTTTCGTGCACTGACGACCCAAAGGTGTGTCACACAAGAATGACAACTCTTGCATCACTAATTATGCCCCACCACGATAGTGGAGGGGGCATATAGTGTTTCCCTTGTCCGTCCGTCCCGTCCGTCCGTCCGTCCGGGCACACATTAGGGTACTTATGTGGCTAGCCCCACAGGGTTATGGACTTAGTAAAGGATAGCCACCTAAAAATCCTTTTATGTGGCTAAAAATCGTTTTATGTGGCTAATATTTAACATGTGATAAGCCACATAAGTATAGTACTGTAAGAACGTCCATCCGTCCGTCACGAAACTTTAGCGCTCGGGTAAATGTCTCATAATTTCTTCATCCTTTGACCGATCTGCTTCATATTTCATATACACATTGCTCTAATGGTCCTCTACTGTCCTGTGCCAAATCCATGTTCGTCCTGCCCCCGCCAAGCCCAGGGTCAAGGTCACATACTTAGTGCTTCAAAAACTTTAACGCTCAGGTAAATATCGTATAATTTCTGTTTTCTTTCACGGATCAGCTTCATATTTCATATACACATTGCTCTAATGGTCCTCTACTGTCCTGTGCCAATATCCTGTCTCCTGCCCCGCCAGCAACAGGTCAAGGTCACATACTTATGCTTCAAAAACTTTAACGCTCAGGTAATATCTATATAATTTCTGTTTTCTTTCACGGATCAGCTTCATACTTCATATACGCATTGCTCTAATGGTCCTTTACTGCCTTGTGCCAAATCTACGTTTGTCCTGCCCCTGCCAAGCCCAGGGTCAAGGTCACATACTTGGTGCTTCAAAAACTTTAACGCTCGGGTAAATATCTTATAATTTCTGTTTCCTTCCACGGATCAGCTTCATACTTCATATACGCATTGCTCTAATGGTCCTCTACTGTCCTGTGCCAAATCCACGTTCGTCCTGCCCCCGCCAAGCCCAGGGTCAAGGTCACATACTTGGTGCTTCAAAAACTTTAACGCTCAGTTAAATATCTTATAATTTCTGTTTCCTTTCACGGATCAGCTTCATACTTCATATACACATTGCTCTAATGGTCCTCTACTGTCCTGTGCCAAATCCACGTTCAACCTGCCTCCGCCAAGCCCAGGGTCAAGGTCACATACTGAGTGCTTCAAAAACTTTAACGCTCAGTTAAATATCTTATAATTTCTGTTTTCTTTCACGGATCAGCTTCATACTTCATATACGCATTGCTCTAATGGTCCTCTACTGTCCTGTGCCAAATCCACGTTCGTCCTGCCCCCGCCAAGCCCAGGGTCAAGGTCACATACTCGGTACTTCAAAAACTTTAACGCTCAGGTAAAAAACAATTTCACTTGGAATTTGGCCTCATTTATTATCAAAGCGATATGTGGGGCATCCGTGTTCTATGAACACATTTTCTAGTTTTTTAGTTATCTCCCTTTGTTTTTTCCGTCACTGATTTTGTCTCCGGAGCATAACTCGAACACCCTTTTTTCAAACTACTTGTGTATCTGGGGAGGGGGATACACATGCGCTTGTCGACAAGCGTCCATTTCTAGTTTTAATGGTCTTAACCCTTAGACCGCTATCATATTTTGTTTGTTGTCTGCTGTTTATTTTCCATTTTTATCATCAAAAACATGCTTTAACAGGAGACGACAATTGTTGTGAGTAGCGATTTAAGAGTTAAAAAAAGGTATATGCCCACTCAGTAGGCACAAAATGTTCTTTATAGGAATTAAATAAGTGTATATTGCTATTTTCATATGCAAAGGAGGCATAATATTTTTAGCTCATGTGAACTATTGTTACTGCAATGTGTCCGTCCGTGAGCCTTTTCAAACGTCTTCTTGGTAACCATTGGGCCAAACTTCATGGTCACCAAACTCACCAAACTTCATGGTCATGGTCCTTAGGTAGGGGGATTACAAAATTGTTAAAATGACGTCATTACGTAATCAAAGATGGCTGCCGTTTAAAAATAGCACAAATTCTTCAAAAATCTTCTTCTCAAGAAACGCCAACCGGATTTCGACGAAACTTGGTAGGAATGATCGATGTACAATGCTCTTTCAAAGTTGTTAAAATGGTGACCCCGGGGTAAAAAATGGGCGTGGCCTGTGGGGTCAAATTTTAGTTTTGACCGAATATGGTCATGTCTATATCAAATCGAAGGTATCAAAGAGGCGATCGCTCTGGTGCATTGTTTGTCAAATTGGATGGTCATGTCATCCAAGATGGCCGCCGAAAGGTCAAAAGGTCGTTCTTTTATTAGAGATTTCAAAATTCTTCTTCACACGAACCGCTTGGCCCATGGTGGCCAAACTTCACATTTATGGTCCATGGGTGAAGCCTTTTCAGATTTGTTAAAACGGAGGTCGTCGCTAATCCAAGATGGCCGCCGTCTAAAAATAGCACAAATTCTTAAAAAATCTTCTCATGAACCGCCAGCCGGATTTCGACGAAACTTGGTAGGAATGATCGACGTAGAATGCTCTTTCAAAGGTGTTAAAATGATGACCCTGGGGTCAAAAATTGGCGTGGCCCATGGGGTCAAATTTTATTTTTGACCAAATATGCTCATGTCATATATCAAATTGAAGGTATCGATGAGGCGATTGCTCTGGTGAATATTTGTCGGAATCGGATGATTATGTCATCCATGATAGACTCCAAAAGGTCCATTTATTCGAGATTTTGAACGTCTTTTTCTCAGGAACCACACGGCCGATGCTGGCCAAACTTCATAGTAAGTGAAGATCCTTGGGTGAAGCATTTTCAGATTTGCTTAATCCAAGATGACTGCCATCTAAAAATAGCACAATTTGTTTAAAACATGAACTCCATGTCACATTCTCCTCTAGTGTTCGTGGAGTCAGGTGAGCGAATTAGGACCATCATGGCCCTCTTGTTTAATTATTTATACTAATTAAATGTGTCAACTGAAAAAAATAGATATTTTCGATAGATTATAAAGTAGATCATTGCCCATCAAAAAATACAGAGAATAAATAGTAATGTCCGTTAACATTTTAAGGAAGCACGGTTATCGCTCCTGATATCTGTGTGGAAATTTACGTCCGATATAAAATGTATAATACTGTCAATCAATACGTGGGGTAGTGGTGAATGAGTGTTTATTTTACCAGAAACTCATATCTACAGAATATACAACACTATCTGTCTCCCTATAGTATAACCTACTGAGTGGGAATATGCCTTTAACAATTAGACGGCAGGAATCGAAAATTGTCGTCTGCTGTTGCTTCTTATTTTGTCTTTTCTTTCAATAAAAACGTGGTTTGACAGCAGTTTAGAATCATTTCCATTGGAAATGATTCTGAAGTGCTGTCAAATCATGTTTTTGATGAGAAAAATGGAGAATAAAAAATAAACAGCAAACGACAATATTTAATTCAGCATTGTCAGGGTTAATATATTTGACTGCTTCAACACCACAGGCCTCTATTCCAATGTTTGCAAGATCCCAATGATCCCAATTTAACGATCGGGGTTCATCCTTACCGGAATTCCGACTGGAGTCCTGGTTTGGCCCTCACATACGTCATTGGCATTTTGTATGTGACACTTGAATATCCACAAATAGTGCAGATCCTGATGAGATCTCATCAGGATCTGCACTATTTGTGGATATTTTCTAAGATGTTATAAGATTCTCACATTTCTGATTAATATAATAGCCTAAATATAAAAAAAGATTATTTTTAACAGTTACTTAAGGGTGACAAGGTTAAGCCATGAGCTGAGAGAAGGGATCTAAATGTTTATAAAAAAAAGCTAGCTCAAAATCAGCCTCTGCATCCGCACTTTCTAGTCAGGGACTGAACTGTCCACCATTCGGAGTCCTAACAGGAGGATGGGAGAGTATGCATATGTAAACGATGAATCCATCCATATTGGGATTGACACCTCAACTGAATCCATCCTTAATGGGATTAGTAACTCGGTGTGTGGCACTGTATCAGGATATTGTGATTTCACCTCTGGTGTGGGTGGCAGGTTGGAGCATGCGATGGGTAATTTAACGATCGGGGTTCATCCTTACCGGAATTCCGACTGGGAGTCCTGGTTTGACCCTCAAATACGTCATTGGCATTTTGTATGTGACAGTTGAATCTGGTTATAACCCTTATGTAGTATAATTAAGTAATATTCTAATTTCAGGGCTGACTATATTTTTTCTGGATGTAAATTTGACCTTAGTTGTTGATAGGCGGTTAAACACCAATAAACAAACAAACATTCACCGCTGGAAAGATAATGTACCGGTAATCAGTGCTCAATTTGATCTATGCCACCCATCTGGGCCCCAAAAATGAGCCAGCACTAATATATTCCAGGTATCGATGAACAAAATCACTTGTGAAAGACTTGTACCTGGGTCACGTTTCACTAAACTTTGTACGACTAAAATGTTTGTAAGTGCAAAGTTAGGATTGTCTGGAAATTTCAAGTGATGGATTTACATTTATTGCCTATGCAGCCTATGCTCAATAAATGTAAATCCAATAATTTTTTACAAGAAAACGTGTAATTTACAGACTATAATAATTTTGCATTAAGAACATTTTAGTTGTACGAAGTTTAGTGAAACAGCCCCCAGTTACATAACAAATGCCCATTGAACATTGTTAGAATCTCTGACCTGTGAACAAAGTGTCTGAAGTATCCTTATTGTCATCAGTGAGGCAGATACTAGATCTTTATTTCGCAGCATACATGTGACTGGATAAATGGGGCTTACAGGATTTGTGACCAGTGTAGCTCCTGATCAAATAACACTCCTGTAGCCTGATAATGATATATATTGCTTGTTAGAAGATTGATGGAATGCCCGTCTCTATATGAATTTAGCTATTGCTGGGACGTTAAACCCATTCACTTTCACTTTTTTATGCCCCCAGTCACGGTAGAGCCGGAGGCATATAGTATTTGGACTGTGTGTCCGGCACATTAATAAGTTCACCGGAGTTTCAAAATTCAAAATTGTTGTTACTTCTGTATCCCTTCAAGTATTACTTAAATATTTCAACACAGTATACCTGTGGACAATTGCAACATATCCATGATGCCCTTAATATGACCATGACCTTTTGACCATGACAATTTTGCCATAGTTTCTCAATTCCGTCATAACTTCTATATTTATTGAAGGATTACTTAAATATTTCAACACAGCATACTTGTGGACACACATGCTGCCCTTAATATGACCATGACCTTTTGACATTGACAACTTTTAACTTTTTTCCACATTAAGAAGTTTGTCAGAGTTTCTCCATTCAGTCAACTTCTATATTCCTTGAAGGATTAAGTAAATATTTCAACACAGCATACTTGTGGACAAATGTCACACATTCATGCTGCCCTTAATATGACCTTGACAACTTTGAACTTTTTCCCACATTAAAAAGTTCGCCGGAGTTTCTCAATTCTGTCAGAACTTCTATATTCCTTGAAGAATTACTTAAATATTTCAACACAGCATACTTGTGGACAAATACCACACATCAATGCTGCCCTTAATATGACCCTGACCTTTTGACCTTGACAACTTTTGAACTTTTTCACACATTAATAAGTTCGCCGGAGCTTCTCATTTCTGTCATAACTTCTATATCCCTTGGTGGATTACTTTAATATTTCAATACATCATACTTGTGGACAAATGCCACATATCAACACTGCCCTTAATATGACCTTGACCTTTTGACCTTCATAAATGTGCTTGTGAATGCTTATCATTTTGGTTAATTAACTCTGCCACAGTTTCTCCAATCTGCCACCTTCGTGTGCTGACAGGTCACATTTCTTGTTTTCATTGATGGAATGACGAGCAATGCAGATGTCCTGATCATATATCTGATCAGTAATCAGACTGAATGCTCCCACTGATCTGGATCTATACTCGTCGCACAACTCGTAAGCTCCATTTCTTTATTCAAAGCCACAAATGTGCATAGTGATCATGGTCTACAATTGTTACAAACATCCTTCAAACGACTTTGTCTGATGGCGTCCCTGACTAGTTGATTTTTTGCAGTGCATGCATCAGTATATGACGCCTCTTTAAATTCTGCTGAAACTTTGAAACTGCCAGTACACAAGCTTATCTGCCTAGTTACTCTCCATATTTTGCTGATAATTGATTACAATAGTTGCAAGAAATGTCATTGAGAATACCATGCCAGTATCTCGAGTTTTATCAGGCAAGGCTAGGAAATGTGTAGGAATTGCGAGGATCACCTCAGAATTCTTAGTTTCCGAGTCGAGGCGTATAAATTTTATACCAAATGAAACTACAATGTAGCATTGTGTTCTATTGATCAGGAACCATTTTGTATTACAGAATGAGCAAATATGATGTGTTTTTTGTTCATGATAGTGGAAAGTGAGACATAGCGGTCACAATTGTGCCATCGGCGTCCTCAACAATTTGGGACGTAAATTTTGGATGTCAAATTTCCTGATCCGTTAGTCGATTCATTACCAAACTTCTTCAATAGCTTCCTCACATTGATAGCTATCCATCCATCAGTTGGTGACATTGACCTTGATGACCTTCACATAGTCCAAATGTGGCATATCGATCGCTTGATCCGTTAGTCGGATCATTAACAAATGTCATCAATAGCTTTCTCACATTGATGGCTATACACCCACAGTAATTCGGGTGACATTGACCTTCACCTAGATAACCTTAGCCTTTGTGTCAATAATTGTGTGCATACGTCCAAATGTTGAATACCTCCTGATCCATTAGTCGGATCATTACCAAACTTCACCAGCAGCATCCTAACCTTGATGGCTATCCACCCAGTGTCATTTGTGTGACCTTTACCTTGGTGATCGTGACCTTTGTATCAATAACTTTGGACCTTGACCTTCGTGGCGATCGCCTTAATTGCTTAGTTGGTGAAACACAACACCTTGTGTTGTAAAGAACGCAGACTTGTTTACGTTGCGCCATTGTACTAATGTCATTCGGTAACGTCATGCGACTTCTTTCAACCACTGAAATTTCAGCCAATGTGGATTTAAATCCGTTGTGACCCACTGACCCGAATGTGCGTATCTAGGACAATATTTTATTCAAGGTACATATTACAGTCTACTCCATGGTGACATCTGTAGCCTATTTCATAACATTGCAAAGTATACTTTGTAGCAAAGTATACTTTGAGGAGAAATTTTCATTTTTTTTTAAATTTATTAAAATTATTACGAATTTATTACATTATCACAGCCATATGGCTGTGATATGTAATAAATTCAGTATAATAATTCTGCATACTGAATCATGAAATATATGCTGTTAGTCAGTGAAATTAGTCCTTTCAGGAAAAATGATATCTCCCTCAAATATCTTTGGTAGTAAAGTTATAATTTGAATGTTGATGAAATAGGCTACTGGATGAGTTCCTTCTGATATCCATACATCCTTGCCCAAATAACTTTGTTTTGTGGTACATACTAACCAACATGTGATGAGTGACAGTTGTCCAAGGGTCAGTGACTGGTTATAGCAGAGCTCCAGATAAGGTGCGTATAGCGCTCATCTGCACATACGTCACCAATTTGTGTGTTTCCAATAGTAGGACAAATACATGCATCAGTAAACTTTCATAATGGTCAGTGTAAGTCCAGAACAATGCAAACTGCATTTAATGCAGGCTAAAGTGTGTAAGCCTGAATGTTTGTCCTACTCTGTCAGATTTAGGCATTCTATTTATAGCATATTCCATGCTAGGCAGATGAGCCCTAATATGCATTGATTGTCAAAATCGGAGTACAAAATACTCACAGCAATGTGAAAATATGCATTGATTTTCAAATTGAATAGTGAAAATACTGTAATAAAGTTGAACATTTACTTAGTTGAGCTGCAAAAATCTGTTTGCAGCTCAAATAAGTGAATTTTTTAATTTGTTTTATTTTTATCATTTGTTCTTTGAATGATCAAGGTCAAATGACTTGTTGTTGATTCATAGAGCTGCTTCTCTGGTAAGTAAATGTGAAACCCATGTGGACCATTTGAGTCAATATAAAAGGCTCGCGGCTCCAGAGAGCAATATTTTTACCGCTTTTCATCGTAGGCACTGT